>JASCZW010009403.1:0-42751 GCA_034211315.2 Aedes japonicus | reverse complement strand
AACTCAATACAGATTTAAATTGAATCAATATTTATCGTGAGATTGAAAACCAGGAGAACCTTAAAATTAACACTATTTGATCATCACTTTTTAAAAATAAAAATAAATAAAAAAGTGATCAAATGAAGTGTTAGTTTGAAATTCTCCTAGTTTCCGAATCACAATCGTCTAATTAGTTTGTCAAAAAAAGGTGTTATTTGCAAAATATTGTTTTTTTAAGAAAAAGTGAAAGTGCACATTTATTTATAAAGCTCTCAAAAGTTTGGGGACAGACCTATTTACATTGATATGCGATACGTGAAAGGATCGCTTAACCGAAGTCCAATGATGTTTTGTAGATAGTAAAATTACCAAATGGTTATTTGGTAAACACTGATTCCAAAAAGGTTTGATGATTAGTCGGAATAGACCGTGCTGAGCTCGTTCTTCTTCTCATGCTGGTGCTGTATTATCAAAAGCAGGTCAAACTTAATCCAGTGCGTTTATTCAAAATATGACTTAAATTGACCAAGGGAATGACTTCTAAAAACAAAGGTCAACACCTAATCGTTGCAAATACGATATTAAATTAATATAAGAACAAATACGTAGTTTTAGGAATAAAATGTTATTTTCTAAATTAGCTTAAAATAGAAAAACAAAACACTGAAAATGCGTACACACGAGAGCCCACAATAGAGCGGTCGGTAGTATGGTAGCCGCTGTGAAAAAAGAGAGAAAACAAGAAAACAATGCCTTACTTGTTGAGCAACGTGAGTTACTCGAGGTACCTCAAAAGCAACCTGAAATTGCTTGTGTTAAGGCGCTGTCTGTTTTATGCAAGGCGGACATGAGGACGCTCGGATAAAGACAACTAAACACTTTATTTGACGAGTCCATATTCTTTATTGGTCCGCTCAGATACGCGCTCGAATTCGCACTGTCTGTAGAGGTGATCAATGTATCTCGTAGTTGATTTAAAACAGGGGTGATCAAATTTAATTATTACAAACAATATAACATCTTCCCTTTCCTAAGCAGATTTTACTTGAACACTACAAAGTCTCTGTATCTTCTCGGTAAACGGGATTCTCTGATTGGACGATCTGTGCGTGGTGTAGATACCTTCAGGTCTGGAGATCTGGAGTCAGGAACCTTGGAACTTCCTGGAGAGGCTGGTGATTCCTGATGCAACGGTCGTGTTGGTATCTTCAATGCCACATGTGATGGAGGAAAGGATTCGATATCTTCATTATTGTTCACAGTCGATTGGAGGGTATCTTGAGGAATTACAACGAATGGGGGGTTGAGGAGTGGTTTGTTGACAACGCTCAGGATGACCTTCTGAATTAAATGGTTTAGGAATCAATGGCGCTGTTGGTTCTTTACGTGATTTGACGTTCACTGCATCTCGACGATATTTGGCACCTTCCACGTCGATTAGGTATGATCTGTCACTCAAACGATCAGAGACAACACCAGGTGTCCACAACTTAGAAGTATCGGGTCTCAGTTGGACGTATACAGGCGACCCCACTGCTATTTCCGGAAGATTCCGAGACCGTTTGTCGTAATTATACTTTATCTTCCTCCGATTGTTTAGTATCGATTCTGGGACTAATTCTACTACCTTTGGAATTAAGTTAGTGACTGGCATCGGGATGCCGCATCTAATGTTGCGGGAGAGCAATCGGGAAGATGGAGAACTACCAATCTTGTTTGGGGTGTTCCTCCAATGCTGCAGCGTGATCCAAAAATCCTGGCCTGATTCTTCTGACTTCTTGAGAAGCTGCTTTGCAATTTTCACTGCAGACTCCGCCTTTCCATTCGCTTGCTGGTGGTGTGGAGCGGATGTGGAGTGTTTAAATCCCCAGGACTTGGCGAAACACTTCATTTGCTCATTAACGAAGTTTGAGCCATTGTCTGTAACAAGCAACTGAGGAGTCCCATGGCGGGAGAAATGACGTTTACACACATCAATAACTGAATTGGGTGTCATATCTTTCAACAAGTCCAGTTCAAAATAGTCTGAATAGTGATCCACCATTATTAGATATTTCCTTTGTTTTCCTTTATACCACACAAAGAAAGCATCCATCGATATTAATTGAAATGGATAAATGGGGACGGCATGAGATTTCATTGGTGGATGCTGCTGAGAGGATGAAAACTTCGCACATACCGAGCAATCTTGTATCAGGTGTTTGATTTGGTTACTCATCCCAGGCCAAAACACATTTTCTCTAGCTAACTTCAATGTAGATTCTATTCCTGTATGACCCACATGTAGTTTGTCAGCCACGGAGCGATACAGAGAAGAGGGAATCACGATTCGATCGTTTCGAAAACCAACCCGTCTTGAGTGGAGAGTTCGTTTCGATACTTATAGAATGGTTTGGCCTCCATAGGAACGTGATCGATTTTATCCGGCCAGCCCTGACGAATATATAGTAACACCGTTTGCAATACCCTATCCTCTGCGGTCATTTCAATGATCTCATTGATTCTCTCATCACTTACGCTCAAGTAGCTACTCAGGCGGATATTTTCTACGTCACCAAAAACACGGAAGATACTCACTTTGCTGGAATACTTAGAACCGGTTGTAGACAGACTGGGAGCTCTAGACAACGCATCTGCCACTACATTGTCCTTGCCGGTCACGAATTGCAGATCGATGTTGTATCGCTGAAGGTTTAGGAGCATGTGTTGGAGCCTCTTCGGTGCCTTCAAGAGCGGCTTCTTGAACACGTTGATTAACGGCTTATGGTCAGTTTTGACAGTGGTCTTCTTGTTTCCGATGATAAGTTGATCAAATTTGATGCAAGCGAAAAGTACCGAAAGCAACTCCTTCTCAATTTGGGCATAATTTTTCTCGGTTTGAGTGAGCGTACGAGAAGCATACCCAATGACTCCGTTTTCCTGATACACGATAGCGCCCAGACCGAACGAACTAGCGTCGCATTCCACCCACAAAGGTTTGTCCCTGTCATAATATCGCAGAGTATTTACATCAGCAACCAACGCTTTTACTTTCTCGAACTCAGCATTTTCGGTCGATCCCCAGACCCATTCTACTTTATCGGAGATTAAACGACGAATGATGTAAGTTGGCGCTCAGGTTAGGTATGAATCGACTTAAATAGTTGACCATGCCAACAAATCGGTGGAGTTCTTTACGATTCTTAGGCGGGGGATAGTTTTTGATAACATCGAGTTTTGATTCATCTGCTTTCAGGCCACAATCGGTGAGAGTATGGCCAAAAAACTTCACTGATGACTGACAGAGAACAAGCTTCGATCGATTGAGCTTGACGTTGCATTTTTGCAGTCGAGCCAACAACCTTTCTAGACAACGATTGTGATCTTTCATAGCTTCCTCTAATGAATCACCTCTACCGAAGATCAACAAATCGTCAGCTAAACACTCAACCCCGTCCAAGCCATCAATGACCTCACGCAGCTTTGCTTGGAAAATTTCGGGTGCCGAGGAAATTCCAAATGGTAACCTGACCCACCTATACCTTCCGGAACGGTGTCCAGAATGTCGTTAAGAGACTGCTTCTTTCGTCGAGGACCACATGCCAGAAAACCCTTTCTGGCATCGACGGTGGAAAACACTCTTGCTTTGCCTAGCTCGGGGAGAATCTCGTCGAGGGTGTTGAATTGCAAATGCGGACGCCTGATGGCTTTGTTCAGGGTATAGGGTCCAGACAAATTCTTACTGACTCACCTGAGGTCGAACGGTTTACAAGAAGGATGTTGCTCACCCATGCCGTATGTCGCTGCTCCTTTACGACGATACCGTCTCTTTCCATTCTGTTCAACTCCTCTCGAAGTCTCTCCCGAAGAGCTATTGGAATCCGCCGAGGTTGCTGAATGATCGGTGGTACACTTGAATCAATTTCCAAGGATACCGCACCGGAGATTTTGCCAATTCCTTTGAAGACACTGTCGTACTTTTTCCACAATTTTGT
This sequence comes from Aedes japonicus, assembly GCA_034211315.2. NCBI lineage: Eukaryota > Metazoa > Arthropoda > Insecta > Diptera > Culicidae > Aedes > Aedes japonicus. The sequence goes on along the minus strand of JASCZW010009403.1, from coordinate 38,795 downwards.
TTGCTTCGATTTTATTTACTTTCCAAACACTTGATTCATCACTTTTGTCTTCGGGTCGTTTGTAACGAAACGGTGTTGCAGAATTTTACAAGTTTTAGTATTTCGCATACATTTGCGGATAGCACTGGACGATGCTCGACATTGACCACTTGCAGCACAAGTTTGTATTTGTCATTTTTGTGACGACACGGGATTTTAACTTCACCAAGTACTGGTATTTCACCACCACCAAAGCTTTGCAACTTATATTTGGATGGCAACATAGCCGGGTTATAAGCACCGTACAGTTTCTTCAGCCAATTGATTCCAATTAAACTCGTGTTGGCTCCTGTGTCTAGCTCACACTTCACTTTTTTCCAAACACCACCAATCTTGAGATGCAAGTCGGCCAAAACATGTCCTCCTGAGAGGCATTGTTATAAATTTTCCCAATCTCTCGTCCTGGTTCCGAATCTTCACTGTCCGAGCTTGTCATCACTTCACTGTTTTCTGCTTCACTGTCGTCCGTTTCGCTTGATGCCCCCGACACCTTCTTCACTTTCCTCTTATTTCTTTTCTTATTTTTGCTCTTTACACACACTTTTCCGAAATGATTTTTATCATTACACTTACGGCATCGCTGACCAAATGCGAGACAAACACCTTTCTCAAAAATGTGCCGACCGCCACAAAATTTACACCTTTTCTCTTGCTTTTCCATTTTCGACTGGATTCGACACACTTCGCTTTTCTCTTCTCCAAACAGCTGTTGCACTTTCCTCGAAGACACTTCCTCGAGCCGACATTCGTCGATTGCTCTGTCCAGTGTTACATCCTTGTTGGTGAGCAACCGTTTTCGTAGGTGTGGCCACTTGTTGGAAGTTACCACTTTATATATGATGAATTTCTCTTCCAGATCACCCAACTGGCACGGTTTAGCCAGTACTCGTAGTTTGGTGAGGTATTCGTCAATTGACTCTGACTCTTGATTCACAGTAATAAAGTCCATCAAATCGATGTTGAAATTTCGGGGACGCACTACAGCCGCTTTTATTGCTGCTAACGTAGCTTCTGGAGTTCCACGTTGAGCCTCCGTCAGTTGAAAATTAAAGTATTTTTTTAACGCATCGAAACCGACCACTGATAAAAGAAAGCTCACTTTTTTCGAATTTTCGCCCGCAGGCCACTCATTCATACCTATTGCGTTTGCATAGTTTTGCCAATTGCGTTCAAAAAAATCGTAGTTCACTTCCATATCGCCCTCCAGGCACAAAGGCGGGGGCTGAGGAACAGGCTGTGACGGTGCTACAACCTGTGCATTTGGCTGCAGGTTAGCCATCCGTGCCATAATAGCAGTAAACACTTCATTCTGCTGCGTAATAAGCTGACGTAACTCTTCCATTTTTACCACCACACGCAACAGCAGCAGCAGCAACACCTTCAATACAAACACCAGTCCAAACGCACACCACTTCTACGAGTATGCACAAATACCAACGAGCCGACGCACAAGATCGCTTTGACACCGCGTGTCTGACTCGTACTTTCTTGGTAACTTTTATTTTTATTTCTAAATCTCAAACCACCGAATTTCGAGCTATTCTCGTGAATTTCACACGTTTCACGTAACCGTTAACACGAAACACTCTGACACCATGTTTTATGCAAGGCGGACATGAGGACGCTCGGATAAAGACAGCTCAAACACTTTATTTGACGAGTCCATATTCTTTATTGGTCCGCTCAGATACGCGCTCGAATTCGCACTGTCTGTAGAGGTGATCAATGTATCTCGTAGTTGATTTAAAACAGGGTGATCAAATTTAATTATTACAAACAATATAACACTGTCTACATTCTTGTTAACCAAGTTGTTTGATTCGAGATTTGTCACGCACAGGGATTTAAGTGAACAGAGATGTTCCTGTAGTCAACATCTCGAACAACCAAACGTCAAAAGATTCATTGCTTGTAAACAATGCTGGTGTTCCTACCCGCAGGAACAACGTCAGACGGGTCTTGATTCAACAAGGCCCGGGATACTGTCAAACGCCAGCAACAGATAGAAGCGCTGCCTCGGTCACGCACAATAAACAATGTTTTCCCAACGTCGGAAATTTAGAAAAATTCATCAATTTCATTATAAAGAAGTTTAATTGCCGAACGTTAACGGCTTATCGATTGCAGGATCGTTCTCAATATCTCGATCTCTGTATTTCCCGCAAATTAAGAACAGCCTCTTTTGTTTTGCTAAGATTAGACATACATTGAAAACACTTTGTCAGGAAGCAGATGATGAATAAAACCATTTGTGACATATTTTAGTGCACCAATTTTTTTGACACATCGCTGCCTCGACTACCATTGCTTGTGGTATCAATATGTACGCTTGCGATGGAAATTTTCTCGACATTCAAGGTGACGTTTTATAATCATTAAATTCAAACTCACTCGTGAAATTGCTGAGAGTCGAAACACGAAAATGTACACTGGCAGTTGCTTGAACGAAACAACAAAGCTTATCACGCTCACCCTTCTGATGGCACATCGCATCGAGATGTCATAATTTGTTATAAAATCAGATTTCTAAAGGGTTAATGAACATTACTAAAGATACATAAACAGGTGAAAATTTCATCGGCGTGTTCTCAAATTTCCGGCGGTGCGGCAAAAATGCAGCGGCGCGCCGGTCGAAAATTGTGGCGGCGGCGGCGCCATAAAATCGTCGGCGGCGGCGGCGTGGCGCGGCGGTGCACAGATCTATTCAGTATGTCCTCTAATGTAATTTGTACCGAAACCTCTTCTAAGATCCATTGAAGGAGATCTATGCCGTCGGTGGTCGTTTACTGTTGGCGATCAAGTAATCCACGATCCATGATAGTGATCAAGCTCTCCGCATAGCAACCTAAGTTTGTTAGAATAAATAAATGTGCATTCCACTACTATCATTCAACCCAACAAGACGTACTTTGCTATAGGTTACGGGCCCAGCATGTCATAATCAGAAATAATCTTCACTGGCGCTGGAAGTAACGGATCAGGAGACACTGGAACCGGTGGCGGTGACAACTGGATCAAGAACTGGAGGTTCGGTTTCAGGAATTCTATTACATTCTATTCTCCCACAGGTATCGAAAAATCGTGGTTCAGAGGGTTGATATTAGACGGATTTTATCAAGCTACGTGTCATCTAATGTCCAATCACTACTGTTAGGCTCTCCATTTCTATCGAATAGGGCTCTCAGACACCAATCAATGCAACTGTGGTTATCAGGACATCAACCACGTTGTCTGGTATTGCCCTGATTTCGAAATTGCCAGATTTGATCTTTGCGCATTCCCTACGGCCCGAGGGAAACCAGAGAAGGAAGATATCAGAGACGTGCTGGGTAAGCTGGACTGGGAGTATATGGGGCTAATTTACAAGTTTATTGAAACAAATAGATATATTCGTTTGATCCTCTCTTAGCTGTCGTTTTAACATGTCCACCTCGTCCCCTCCCCGTAATACCGCTCTGTTGTATCGTTACAGCTTAACACAACGCAACATCTACGTCAGACCAACAGCAACAATATCGCATCGCCAACCTGCTGTTGAAAGCCAACGTTAAGATTCTTACTTCCCATCCTTACCCGAATCATTGTAATCCCTAACCTCGACTAAGCCGCGAGTTTTTCGGCTCTCCAAAATTAACCCAGTTAGTAAGTTATTGTCGTTAGTAAAATGCAAAGAACTCGGCTCCGTTATGCCCATGGCACTTGAGCCTCACAACAAACAAGTAAGATAAAAAAAGACGGCACCATCCACGATCTGCCTAACCCTCGAGAAGACGAACACGCAAAAGCACGCAAAACGCACAAGAAACCCAGAACAAACTCAAGAATGCTTTTCAAGGCAACGGATTTCTCGTCGAATCGGCTTACAGCAGCAGCTGACTTCGATCCGACTTGAGAATTACGACAGCGGAAGCGTATGAGGACGTGCTGGGCCTCGACAAGCCACAAGCTCGGGGAAATTAACTTTCCAGTGACTGACGACTGGCCTACTTCGCTACTTTTGATGGGGCGCAGTGCGTATTGCGCGCCGATGGTGATGGGGCTGGAAGCGTCAGGACAGACACTGAAGGCGGATGGCGGAAGGCCAAAATACCACAGGACGTGAAAGCTGCAAGCATGGACCGCGGAGTAGCAGTGGCGAAGGAGCTTTATACAGCAGATGAGCACAGCAGCAACGACGCCGCGTGGGTGGCGGTTCCGGAGAAGCCGAAGGACGGATCGTGCTACAATTGCCACAAGGTGGGTTATTACGCAGAAAATTGTCCGGAGCAGTTTGATACATCGAGCAGAAAAGCGACCATAGTCACTACATTCATGTCTGGCGGATACAGCTATGACGGACGGGAGCCAATTTGAACTGTCACTTGGCGGAGCCAATCGAGCATGTTCCGCAATCCATGTTATGGGCCCAAAAGCCATTTGTAAACAATGACTTTAAATATCGATTTCTCTTGAATCTTAAATCACTCTCGTGAAATGAAAGCAGCATTTGGTAGAAGAATGTTAGTTCTACCATATGGAGTAGCAAGATATTGTGGGATTCTCGTAATTCGTGAGATATCAACGTTTAAAGTCATGGTTTACAAATGGCTTTTAGGACCTTAACATGAATTACTCGAGATATGCTCGATTGGCTCCGCCAACTGACAGTTCAAATTGGCTCCCGTTGTATCCGCCAGACGACGTGGACTGGCGCGCGAGTGGTATTTCGATTCTGGTGCCATGGCCAGGCCCGGATTGAATTTTCAAGCGAAGCAGGAGGTCTCGTATCAGGTCGGTACGGCAAACAAGAGTTGCATGACAGCCAAGGTCAAGGGCGTCGTTAACTTGGATTGCCTAGGAGTGGTGGACTTGCAGGACGTGCTGGAAGTTCCAGAGCTGGTGGCAAACCTGTTGTCAGAAAGCAAAATCAGCAGCAAAGGCTTCACGATGGTGTTCAGAGCGGAGGACTGTAAGGTGCTTACCGAAGACGGAGAAGCATTTGCGTCTGGCACGGATGAAAGCGGCTTATACCGAATATGAGGAAGCCGATATTTCGTTATTTTCATCCCTGGTTGCATCGACGACGCTACACGGAAGATGTTTATATATACTCTGGAATCGAAGGATCAGGAGTTCGAGGCGTACGAAGACTTCGAAGCGACGGCGAAGCGGCAATCCGGATGCAAGTTGAAGATTTTGCGTAGCGACAACGGCCGGGAATATGTGAACGGTCGATTCAAGGCAAGTCTGAAGTGGGACGGAATAAGACATAAGAAATCCTGTCCGTACACGCCTAAGCAAAATACCGCTGTGAAGCGCATGAATCGGACGATTCTCGAGAAAGTGAGGTGCATGCTTAACGATGCCAATTTGCCGAAGAAGTTCTGGGTGGAAGCAGTGAACACAGCGGCATATGTGATCAACTGTAGTCCACCGCGGCCCTTGGATGGTAAGACGCCAGAGGAGGCGTGGTCAGGAAAGAAACCCTACGTCGGTCACCCGAAGATTTTTGGATCCATGGCAATGGTGCACGTGCCGAAGCAGAAGAGGAAGAAGCTGGACCCAAAATCGACGAAATGTGTGTTCGTTGGTTAAGCTGAGGATACGAAAGGCTACAGATTGTACAACCCGGAGAGCAACGAAATCGTCATCAGTCGAGACGTTAAGATCGTTAATGAAGGACAAAGCGGTGAGGTAACACCTGAGCGATCAAAGCCAGTGGAGTTCTTGGAGATCGTATTTTCCGATACGGCAATCATCGAAGCGTGTGGTAATTTGCCGGCTGCACACGAAAAGAAAATTTCATATTGTATGTATTAAACAAACCCAATAGATTTTTGCCAACACTCTCGCGCCACATTACTCAATTTTTGAGTACAATTGTATGCTATCTCTTTTTCTCTCACAGAAATGTTACTCAATTTTCGTTAAAAAGTGGATCAACTAAATTTTTGAGTAGATCCACATTTTACGAAAATTGAGTAATATTTCCGTGAGAGAAAAAGAGATAGCATACAATTGTACTCAAAATTTGAGTAAAGTGACGCGAGAGTGAACGTTATTTTTGCATGGTGTTTATGCGCTATACACATAAGGGCATCTTCAACGGTGATCCAAATCGTGGATTGGATTTATTTTTTTAAACCAAACGCAAGAACATCGCTGCACCGTTGTTGTAAATTTTGTTTTATACTGGATCTATTTTGCATCATTTTAAAACTGGTATATGTTTTGATCTATTCTTGCAGCAATTCTTGGAACAAGAAAAATATCGTTCCAAATCACTACACGCTACTTGATAATACCAATTATTGAGTAAAATTTCAGCTTTTACTAAACAATAACTCAATTTTATTGAGTATATTCCGAGGAATATTTAAATATGTGAGCTGAAAAGTAACCGTGTTTGCTGCATGTGATGCTGACGGTGGACTAAAAAGTCGTGTTGCTGTCGAATGCTGATAATTACCTCCACTTGCTCCCGGTGCTAGTGAATTGCCTTTTCGTTTCATTCCTTCATAACGAATGCTTGTCTTAGTTTTTTGACAGCCAATGCATTTTCCGGAAAACGATGACTAGATCGAAATGCGGAGGTTCCGAGATTCCGAATAGTATTTCGATTGCTTGGAAATGAGAAGAAATGAAGTCTTTAAAGTAAACAATCTGTTTATTGATGGATTGGTCATACATTCAACTGTATGAGCTTGCAAATAGCTCATACAGATAAATTTTTGAGAAGCCTCTAGTTGACTGTAGTTGTCGCATAATGTCCAGGAACATCTCCCTTGGCATGTGGAAACGCGGAAAGTGCTTCTAGTTGTATGTTTGCGTGTCGCTAAAGTAGTCTTGGAACAGCTGATGACCGGAATGTAAATCACGGTCGACGTTTGGGCGTCATCCAGGATGTGACCCTCTCCGTTTCGACTCTTGTTTATCCGCTGCCAAACTACAAATCAGCATTATTTAATATCGTTTTAAACGAAACGAAAAACGAAAGAGCAAGTATTCCTTGTCGTCAGCTAACGATGCACTACTGGCATTAAAAATTATTTGGTCAAACCAATCAATCGCAAAATGTTTGTGAAAAATCTGCGATCTCTGAAAAAATTCTGATCTCTGATATTGAATGATCGACAGGATGACAGGTGTTGGCGGGTTTAACAACAAGAAATACAACACCGGTGCGGGGAACGCAAAGTTGGTCTATTTAAGCTAGTTCTATTCAAGTTTTGCTGATGTAAATAGGGTATAAAGTTGATCTAAAAATAGACCGCCGCTGAAGATGCCCTAAGGTTTATTAACAGTGTTAAATCAACTTCATAACATAGACTTATACACTTCATTAGCTTTATCTATCATCAAATAGTTTTCATTGCAAATTTGAATGTATACTAAAATTTGATAAATGAATCCAAATGTTTTTGTTATGATTACTTATCTGTGTTCTTTTTTTTTTAACAAAAAACCAAACAATTCAGGTTAAAAGCATTAATTTCGTTTCATATTTCTATTGAATGTGTTCACTTTTTCAACCTGTTATGGTTTTTTCTCGGGAAATAGGTGCTAAGGTTCCCGCTTATGAAACTACAAGGTTCTCCTCAGCGTCAGGACCAATTCAAGCAGTTCATTGATGTTCGGAAGGTTAATTTCCTAATCCTTGAGTTTTTCCAAGATCACGAAGTACTTTCCCGACAGAGATTTGTTTCCTTCTACAGGACATCAAACTGACGATAGACCGGAAAGCGGGTCTCGATGTGGTTAGCGATGGCTTTTCAATCAAAGTCCAGTTGCATTTCGGAAGCTACTCAGAGGCCTTTTTAACCTGTTTTTCACATTCAGAATCTATTATAAATCAATACCATAAAAATAATCCACATAAATAAAATGGATGTTTATCAATTTGCTTGTATTTTTGAAATAATTAGCTTGAACATATACTCAGCACCTGATTTGAAATAACGACCGAAGTGATCCCAAGCACCATGATGTGCGAAATCATTTTTCAATTTCATTTCTAATCAAAAGTATAAATCAAAACTTAAAACTTTCAGCCATAAGGTTAGCCTTATAATTTGTATTGGTAAACCACATTTCTCGAGTAATTCATGTTAAGGGCCTAAAAGCCATTTGTAAACAATGACTTTAAATGCCGATTTCTTTTGAACCTTAAATAACTCTCGTGAAATGAAAGCAGCATTTGGTAGAAGAATGTAATAGTACGTTCACACTACGGCCTATATTACGTGATATAGTGCGATTCATGATATAGCAGCTATATCATGTGCTATATTACGTGATATCCCATACATTTGATCTGTCAATCTATATTACGAACAGTACTTGATATAGCTCATATCATCTCATTTACTTGATATAATTCTAAAAGGCAGTGGCTGGCTACCCAGCTGCGATAGAGCTGGGTGATATCATTCCATCTCAAATGTCACTTTTCCTTTTGATTGAATCAAAACAAAACTCAATTTTCCAGTTGGAACAATTCCACCGTCATGTTTTAAAAGAAATTTGGAATCGTTTTGTTTATACATGTTCATTGAATGAAACTAACTGAAGCGAAATTATTACTCGCCATCCATATTTCAGATTTTGCACCCAATTAGACCACCGACAGAAATATTTAGTCAGATCAAAAAAATTTCCCACCATATCATCATACATTGATTAATTTTATAGGTACAATTTTTGTAGCGGGTACGTATTTCGGGGTGCTGTATCGGATGGTCGGTTTATTTTCTGGGTTTTCCCTTGGTAAATCCCTGGGTAAATCAAATGTGAACAAATGTTTTAACTATCCTTTATTTTACCGAAACTCTAAAAACCAAACCAAATGACAAACTTGAACCGAATTATTCCTCATCCATGTCGGTTTTGATTTTCATTGACTAATTGGCATCGAGGCGTGAATCAGCAGATATTTCGATGCTATGACGTTGCACTTAATTTTTCCAATGGAAATATGAGGAAATCAGGGAATGAAGCTGTTTGTTATTAAAAATGTGTTAAGTTCTGATCCCAATGACCCATCGCATTAGAACAAACTTGAAGTACAAATGGTTTTTCAAAACTGTATTTCATCAAAATCTGATCTTTCTGTCTAGAACATGGAATGAAGATCAGCCCAAGTAACCATGAAGCTCTATATAGATACATCAATTATGCATTATATTACGATATAAGTTTTTGGTATAAAGCAATCTAATCTTAATTGCGTCCTTAAAGTAGAACTAAAGTCGAAAAGGGCCCCACTCCTGTCAAATTGAAGCTAGCGCACATGCTTTATTGAAGCCAGAAAATAAGTATATTTAGGGTATAGTTACTTTTTCAGCAGTTGAATTACTGCTTCTACTGAAATGTTTTATTGCATTTTAAAAAGCATATATAGAGCTTGGGGTATTTTGGAAAAAGAAAATATATTTAATTTTCTTCTAGATGAATTCATTTTTTCTGTTACGTTTTATTGTGGGGATATTATTTTATTTTATTTTATGGCATCTGCGCGTAACAATGATGGGATATATTTTTAATAAGCTCAAATGTGTTTCCTACATCGGGATTCGAACCAAGGCTTCTCACGACTAATCGATGAATGCCGGTTGTGTTAACGCTCTTAGCCATAAGAGCAATGGAATTTTATAAGACAACTGCATAATATTAAAGAAGCACACCCCAAACATACCCTCTTTGTCGTTCTATAAGAACATATTTCATGCAGCTATTTTTAGATTTTTCTTGCTAAACACGCCATTGAGACTGCGATACCCTAACCTTTAATCAGTGCAAACCTCAACCCGATACGAGCTACAAATGAAATCATACCCACCGCCGTTCATCACACAACAAGCCGACACAATTTTGATGCCCGGTGCAGGATGAAACTAAGTATGAGTATGAGAATAAAGATTAAAAAACGAAGGTGACGATTCTGAATCTGACAGGCAGCTCAGCTCGAGCATATATGCTTATATGTTTTTCATTTCCAAAGTGAAATTGGAAAACGTCATCCAGATGATATTGCACCAATGCTACTTTTTAGCTAGCAATGAAGCATTTATTGAGACAATGCATTAATGGATCACTTAATGCGTATTTAACGTTAAGCTGTTTGTAGAAATATAGTAATGCATCATAACATGTTTAATGTATAGGTAATGCTACATAGCATGGGAGTTGATGAAAAAATGTGATATGGTATTACTGTTGCTGATAGTCAGTTGAATTAGTGTTATGATATAATGCTTGTGGTTACTTGGGAGTTTACTTAGTTTTTTTTTCTGTTTTCTTCATCATCATATTTACAAACGTCAAACTATATCACGTCAGTGTAGTGTGAACACCTCCAATTGATATCGATATCAACTTGCTATATCACGTAATATAGTACGTAGTGTGAACGTATTATAAGTTCTACCATATGGAAAAGCTGGATATAGTGGAATCCTCGTGATTCGTGAGAGATCAACGTTTAAAGTCATTGTTTACAAATGGCTTTTAGGCCCTAATCATGAATTACTCGAGATTTAAGCTATGCAACGTATTTTAATGACAGGTATTGATCAATAAGACATGAAAATTAATAAGTTACATGTATCGAAATATTATTTAAAATTGTTTGAGTGTAGTTAGTCTTCATTAATCATTCTCCGAAATTAGTATTAAATCTGGCAACACCGCAGTAGCCACGTACGCATCCAAATTCTTAACAGAGCACAACAGCGCCATTTTGATATATGGTGATCGGTTTTCGAACTATTAAATGTCAATTTGACAGTCCGTGCATTTCAAAAATCGGTAACCTGCAAAAAAGACAAAAAAAACTTCCAACAGAAGAAATCTCGCGAAGAACAGAAGCGTCCTTAAAAATTAGATCTCGTTTCATTTATTGCGGTGGACAAAACGGTTATATCCTCAAAGAAAACCTAGCCATCGAACACACGAACAAACGGCGGCTCACCAGAGATGGAACGCAAACCAGAAACCCAAATCCAGAACGCCCCGAGTGATATAATCTCGTCGGTGAAGTTTTCCCCCAACACCAATCAATTTCTGTTGGTTTCCAGCTGGGACTCCAGCGTCAGACTGTACGACGTTGTCAACAATACCCTCCGCCAGAAATACTATCACGATGCACCGGTACTGGATTGTGCTTTCCATGTGAGTTGGCTTTAATTCTGTAGGCTTATTTTCCAAGCTAATCCTGAACAAAACTCTTCCAGGACTCGGTTCGTACGGTCAGCGCCGGGTTGGACAATCTGGTCAAATTGTATGATCTGAATACACACGCCGAGAGCATTCTCGGAAGTCACGACGCCGGGGTGAAATGCGTTGAATACTCGTCCAAAGTAAACGGCATCCTGACCGGTAGCTGGGACAAGACAGTCAAAATGTGGGACATCCGGGATAAAGACTGCGTTGGAAAATACGAGCAAAGCAATGGGAAGGTATATTCGATGAGTTGCATCGACGAAAAATTGGTTGTGGCCACCTCCGAGCGAAAAGTCCTAGTCTGGGATCTGCGCAACATGGGACAATACCTGACCCGAAGAGAATCGTCACTTAAATTCCAGACGCGAGCCATTCGATGCTTCCCGAACAAGGAAGGCTACGTGATGAGCTCGATTGAGGGTCGTGTGGCAGTGGAGTATTTCGACATGGATCCGGAGGTGCAGAAGAAGAAATTTGCCTTCAAATGCCATCGATCAAAGGAGAACAACATGGAACTGATCTACCCGGTAAATGCCATCAGCTTCCACAACGTATTCAACACTTTTGCCACGGGTGGATCGGACGGATACGTGAACATCTGGGATGGATTCAACAAGAAACGATTGTGCCAGTTCCATCTGTATGATAGTTCGATCTCATCGTTGGCATTCAGCTACGACGGCAGCACTTTGGCCATTGCGTGTTCGTACCTGGACGAGGCGGACATGCCACCAGAACCCGCCCCAGAACCGACGCTGTACGTAAGGTACGTAAGTGAAGCGGAGACGAAACCTAAATAATTTGAAATGGGTCATAATTCTAGTTAAGCTCTATGTTTCATGTAATTTGTCGAATAAATACGATGTGTGATGAATCATATATCCGGATAGTGAACCTTACTTATAGTGTTTTGTGAAAACCTTTAATATTTTCATGTATCATTCGCTGAAAATTGTGAGTCCAGCTCAACCTGGTGGTACTTTTTCCGGTGGAAGAGCCAGTTGTTCTTGGCAGCAAACTTCCGATCGCAAAACTCGCACTCGTATGGAAAATCTCCTGCGTGCATAGCCAAATGATCCTTAATATAAAGCCTACGGAAAGAACACCATAAAATTAACAAATGAAAAAGTCAAAAACCGCTACATCCGCGTACACACTTGTAATACATCTTCCCACAAATGCTGCACTCGGTCTTGAGCGGATGTTTTGCCTTATTGGAATGTTGCGACCGTATGTGGCATCGAAGGCCAATCCTGCCCTTAATAAATCGGTGGCATGTTTTACACTCGTACTTTTGCTGATCCTTCCGATGCACTGCTACCACATGACATTTCACAGCAGATTTGCTGTAGAATGATGCCTCGCATCCCTCTTCGGTGCACGGGTACGGTTTGAGGCCCAAGTGTCGATTCACGTGGTTCTCAAGACTACATTTCTGGATTAACATTCCGCATATATCGCAAATGATTCTCTGCGGCGATGATTTCAGAATGGCCTCGCATTGTTTGCTCGGACCCTCTTCACTATCGCTAATCTCTGCTATTTTTGATTCCGTTACCTCCGTCGCTTCCAGCACCACTTCCTTTTTTATCTGTTTTGACATCATCTTGATATCTCCTTCTCCGATCCGGGAACATTTGAACAACCCGTCCATTTCAGCACGGTTCCGTCTAATCAATTTATAACACACCTGCAGTGTGGTTTTGTTCTCTTCGCTCAACCAGTTTCCCGGATGCATCATCAACAGTTTCGTATTGTGCAGCAAATTGGCCTTTCGACAGGTCATTCGGAACTCGTCAATAATATCAACCACCAGCATACAGTTGGAGCAGACCGATCTCACCTTGTCAAATGCTTCAATCCTCACCCCGACGGTATCCATGATCCTGTTTCGGATGTCCGACTCTCTCGTTCTAGTATCCTGGACATCGTCCCGTGACAGGACCCTTAAACACAACCGGCACTGTCGGACATCCGTCTTCTTGAGGCGCATCTTAGTTTTAACCGGCTTGAGATTCCTTTTCTCCTCTGAGAACGCATCTTTGCTCATAGTGGCCTTTGTAGGCGGTGCGAATCTGCTTCTGAATGACCGTCTCAGGTTTTTGAAGGAAAATTTAATTTTCTGGATGATGTCTCAATAGGAAGCAAAACAAAACCAAAAAAAAACTAACAACAACAATAAAGGGAAGGGATGCCAAGAGTAGTTTTTCTAATGGATCATTTCAAGGCTAACAATGCATTAGGTCCTAAATAGCATTGATCGATTCTCTTCATCGATTTTCTGTTTGGTTAATAACTTTTGCAATATAGAGATATAAATAACCATGCAGCAACATTTTGATCATGTAAGATGCTAAGGGTCTGTGGCAATTGGGGGATTAAAATTAATTTAAACTCAAACTTGACAGCTCTATAATTATTTACCCTCCGACTTCAAACTGTCAAAAATAAGTCTGCTCTGGAGTAGACTTATTTTTGACAGATCGATGATTTTCCAGCGTTTGTTTATTTCCCGCGGTTTTGATGTTTCCTCTGTTTCGTCCTTCTGTTCTCCGTATTTGATCAGTGTCCAGCTTCTCCCCGTGCCCCGGCCGTATGCACATTTTCCGTGTGGATCAACCGTACGAATGGACCATCAGCAACAGAAATTCAGAGCCAAGAAAAGTGAGTAGTAAATGAAGCATTTTCGTTGCGAGATTAATCAAAACATAATTTTTCGGTAGTGACCGCACAGCAAGTGCGCCAGCTGATTGCCATTCGAGTGGCCTGCAATCACCTTTCCACGGCAAAATATTACGACAAAAAAGCGGCATGGAGGTAAGTTGCTGGTTTTATTTGGCGTGCAGTTTCAGTTGCGGCTTCCGGAAGAGCATTCATATGGTGCGTGGTGAGCCAGCTCACTGCTATGCATTAATATTTTATCGTATTTACATGCGTACTTTTTTCTTTCAAATAGGACGATTCAAGAACAAGCGGGACTGCATGATTTCACTGATGACCAACTGAAAATCAAGTGGAATAACTTGACAAGGAAGTATAAAGTAGGTATATATTTGTGTTGTGTAATATGATGCGCATAATTTGAGACAAATTTTCAGGTTTTATAAAATGTTTGTTGTTGACTTTTCTTTTCCCAGTTACTCATCGGAACGGAAAATGGAAAATGGAGAGGAATTGGCGGACGACTGGGAGCATTTTGGCCAAATGCACGATTTCATGTCCACTCAACACACGATAAACCCTCCCCTGGTGGTGAACAGTTGTGGTGTTGTTGTAGAAAACACTAAAAATATTCCACACAACCCAAGCAGTCAGGACTAGGAAGCTGGACCATCAGGGACATATCTGCGGAACATTTCACGAGAAGAGGTTGATGCTGGACCTTCAGAAGGGCCTTATATTTCAAGTCCATCTGCCGATCAAATTCCATCTGCCTCCAGTCCACAGAACTCGAAAGGACATGCTGACCCAGGAAGACGAAAGCAGAATCGTTGTTCTCAACAAGATATGTTCGAATTCTTTGTGGAAGTATCGAAACGGAAGAAGAAAGAAGGGAGAAAGTTCTTCGGGATGCTAAAGAAAATGGCTGAATCTCAAAATGTGGATGTGGAATATTTCGATTCAAGCTCTTCCTTCATAATGTGATGCACAATCAATGCAAATGTGGTTTGAATTTATTGACGTACTGTTAAGATTCTATCATAGACTAACTCTAAGACCAGTAGGTCCCATACAAAAACGATTTTTTTCTTGGCTCAGTCAGTACTAGAACATCGTCCCAAGCTCGGTCCCAAGCTCAATAATGCACCCCTTATAATGAACTCACATGAACACACTCTCAAATACTCTGTCAAAATAACACAGCAAATCAAAACAAAGGCGCAAATATGTATAACAAGGTGCTGGCTTCAAGGTGTAATTCGGACCAAGGGGTTCTACAACAGTGAACCAATTTCAAATCGCTAGTTACATATTGATTGTTGATTCAATCACATACAAGCGAAAAAACTGCAGTTCATATTCGATGGAAAATAATATTTTTAATTACATTTGCGTTAACTAACACTACTAATACTATGATATACTGGAATACTAATACTAATACTAATTAATACGTTTTATAATTTAACGTAGATATCGTAGGTTACAAATGACCAAACAAATGGTATATTTTTATTGGATATGCATTCAAATATGTATCATATTTGGGGTTTTAAATACAAACTGTTATAAGTGTTACTCACGTTTCTCTAAAAAAACATTAATGGAATATAAACAAGTCATTTTTGCTATTTGCCTCACTCACTATTTCAAGAATCTTTAAAAGCTATAAATGCTTCAATGGATTTTTGGGAGAATATAATATATCCATCAAGAAATTTTGGAAAATTCGTTCTTGAAAAAACTGTCTAGGGATTTTTCAGTTCACTTCTTAAAATCCCAGGAATTTTGGTCAACCCTCCAAATTCTACTCAGAAATACACAAATTGAACCTTAACCAGATTTTTGCAAATATTTCTCAATTTTTCCTACTGATGTAATAGTAGCTATAGGTATCTATTTATAATATATTGGTTTTCTCTTGTTGGTTCCAATTTGGCAGAAAGTATTTTAAAATCAAGATATATTCTCATCCATACACGGGCGCACCATTTGTTGTAGCAGCTGTTGACGGAAAGCGATTTCTTCTCCGGTGTCCCTAACAGGTAGACTCTCGCCCTCTTGCCATGCCGCTGCGATCTCTTCAAACTCCTCCTGATCATCAAAAATGCTTTCAGCCTCCATAATATCGTTTTCGTCAATGCATATGTTGTGCAGCACACAGCATGCTACGATGACCCTAACGCAGTTGTCGATACGCAACTCCAGCGTCTTGTAAAAAATGCTCCTCCAGCGATTTTCCATCTGCCCAAACACACATTCCACAATATTGCGGGTTTTGCTGTGCAGATTGTTGAATTTCCTTTGCATCGGAGTTAATCGTTGGCGGCCGGATTCTTTGAAAGGCGTGATTATAGCAATCAGATGTATACTGCACGGATATCCGCTATCACCGAGCAGATAATATCCGGGTGCAGGGTACAATCATAGACTACCCAAGAAACCACGAGGCTGTAATAGCGTGCATATATAGGACATATGTTTTACGTTTAGTGCATCATTGAAGTTGAATTAAAGCTGAAAAGGGCCCCACTAAGATCGAACTAATGCTATATCTTTTGTAATGCCATAAGACATTGCTAAAGTAGCATTATTGCATTGGTAATGCATCACTACATTTTCAAGCTTATCTAACGCTTTACTACTTGACAACTGTTAAATTGATGCGATTCCGCATTACCAATGTTGATTTTGAGTTGAATAAGTGCAATAATATAATGCTTGTGGTTACTTGGGTAACTCTAAAACTCTAAGATGCAAATACGATTTTTTTCTTGGTTCAGTCAGTACTAGCACATCGGTCCCAAGCTTGGTCCCTAACTCAATAATGCACCCCTAATAATGAACTCACATGAACACACTCTCAAATATTCTGTCAAAATAACACAGCAAATCAAAACAAAGGCGCAAATATGTAAAACGAGGTGCTGGCTTCAAGGTGTACTTTGGACCAAGGGGTTCTACAACAGTGAACCAATTTCAAATCGCTAGTTGCATATTGATTGTTGGTACAATCGCCGATAATACAACGGGCTATTGTACATAACCCTTGTATCGTGTACCGATCCTGGGTATCCCACACATATGTCCACAAACTTGTGGTTGCTATCACATACCGCCTGGCATTGGATAGAATAGTCTAGTTTTCGGTTGATGTATTGGTCGTGTAGTGCAGGTGGGCATTTTATTTTGACGTTGATGATCCGTCGATTGCTCCAACTAACTCGTTTGAATATTTCGAGAATTGACGCTCGATTGCAAAATCCTCTACCGATCTCTTCCAACTCATCCGCATTAGGATATTTTATTACCCGCATCATCAATACATCCAAAACGAATGCCAACATCTTATGGCAAATTCGCTTAACTGTGGCCCGTGGTATATCAAAGCTAACTCCAGTTAAACGGTAACTAGTGCCAGATGCGATCCAGTACAGGAATACGGAGAGTTCTATCAACAATCAATATGTAACTAGCGATTTGAAATTGGTTCACTGTTGTAGAACCCCTTGGTCCGAATTACACCTTGAAGCCAGCACCTTGTTATACATATTTGCGCCTTTGTTTTGATTTGCTGTGTTATTTTGAACAGAGTATTTGGAGAGTGTGTTCATGGGAGTTCATTATAAGGGGTGCATTATTGAGCTTGGGACCGAGCTTGGGACGATGTTCTAGTACTGACTGAGCCAAGAAAAAATCGTTTTTGTATGGGACCTACTGGTCTTAGAGTTAGTCTATGGTTCTATTTCACGGCTCCAGCCGGAACGCTTGTGAGACATCAAACTTACGATTTTGCGAAACACCTGTACGGAAACTCGAAGATTCTCTTTGATACTTGTGGGATCATGATTCAAAATTCTCCTCATCAAAGCAGACGGAGCACTGATGGCATATTTGCATAGACGGGGTTCA
The DNA here is from genome assembly GCA_034211315.2 of Aedes japonicus. Taxonomy (NCBI): domain Eukaryota; kingdom Metazoa; phylum Arthropoda; class Insecta; order Diptera; family Culicidae; genus Aedes; species Aedes japonicus. The sequence goes on along the minus strand of JASCZW010009403.1, from coordinate 20,984 downwards.
TGAAAACAATGAATTGAAGAAAAAAATCAGCTTTCAGAACAGAACCACCAAACGATATTATGTGCAGGTGAGATATCAAATAAATTACCTGATTTGACGAAAACAAACACACTTTCAATAACTTGGAGTTATCATAGCGAGATTTGTAGATGAAAAAATAAATAGTCAATAGCACAATAAACAAAAATTCAGCTTGAGAAAACATATTTTCATATTCGTACTAGATTCGAACCTAGATCACTCTCGAAAGAAGTCAAATGAAAACAAAAACAAATTAAATTAGGTGGGAAATGCACAAATCACGCTAAATCTGAATTGGGCCAGGAAAAATATAAATTTGACGTACGGATAATTCTTTGGAGGGTAAATAATTATCGAACTGTCAAGTTTAAGTAAAAATTTATTTTAATCTACCAATTGACACAGACCCTAAGTGTATAGAGTGAATTGTAGATCTACTGTAATGATAACATGCATTTTTCATTTATCTGATTCACGAACAATAAGTCGTCGTGGTTGGAAATAGATTTTAATGCTATTTTTTATTATTCTATTGTAATTGTATGGTTGTTTTTATCCGGGAAGTCAGCCTTATGAAATTCCAGAGCATCGTTCATAAGCTGAACCTTATATTATTAAATTTATTAAGATTATTTGGCTGAGTGATTTGCCCATCTGTCATCCCCCTCGTGAGGTTCCCGAAGAATCCATCAGTCGAGCTTGTTCTATCGATTATTTGCAGATCGCCCAGTTCTTCGCTTTTCGACCCCCGTCGTCCGTCACCGTGCGCCAGCCAAACATCGCGTTCGCGACTCCGCGAACCTGAGCAACGAGAGGAAATATTTTTCTTTAAAACTGCATCTTGTGTGTAAATACATGGTAGTGGCAGACGCAGCAGAGTGATTCAGAAAAGTCAGACGAGCGAAAGGGAGTGGAAGAAAAGTAGTGCAGAGAAAAAAAAAAACGAAATCTGGCAGCGGAAAAATCGAATTTGCCCCAATCTGTTCGTCGACTGCGGATTCTCGGAAGCTACTGCCGTCGTCGCCTAATCCAGGTGTGTTTTTGGAAGTTTGAACTTTCTCCGCAAGTGGAAGAAGAATCTGGTTGGAAAAAGTGTTGGCGATTTTGTGTGTGGGATTTTTCTTCCTTTGCCTCTGCGCTGCTGTGACATTTGGCTTTTTAAGGGATTGGATTCCGAGGGCCTTTTTCGGAAGGGAAATAAAGAACAGCGCGGCTATGGGCGAGCATTCGTTGCAGCAGCAGCAGCAGGGTCAAGTGAGTGATCAGCCACAACCAGGTGAGGCGGCAACAGCCGGAACGTCATCTGGTTCGCAGCAGCTCGTGCAGGAAGAGATGCGGGAAATCCGGACACTGCTTTGGGGTTCAAGCATCCGGCAGGAAGTTTTCCGTCGGTGGTCCCAAGGGTTCGAGTTTAGCGAGTTTGAACCTTCGGCACTGGTCCAGCGCGATGGAGGGCCATGTTGTGTAATCGCACCGGTGCAGGCATATCTGCTAAAGATTCTGCTGATGGAAACACCCGGACACAGCTTCAGCGATGTAAGTTTCATGTAGGGGTAGATTAGTGATTATGCGATTGTGATTTTTCTTTCTCGTTTTTACTCCGGTAGCTGACGTCAGATAAGTGTAAAACGCTACTGATTCAAGCCATCTGTCAAATTCTGATGAAATGCAAGTCCACCAAGTATAGGATCGTTGGATTGCAAGCACGGCAGGCTACTGGAAGTGGTCCTGGTTGCTCTTCAGGCGGCGGTCCTGTTGAAGAAGTGGACGGTGATGCAGAGATGGTTGATGCACTGGAGAATCTCCCACCGAACGAGGAAGTGGAATTGGGAATGGATGCTGCCACGGCAGTCGCTTCGGATCTAGTAAACCAGAATATGGCGCTGGCAAGTAGTGCAGAAGAGGCAGCAGCTGCTGGCGCTGATCAATCGTGGAGTCCGGAGATGTTCCACGAGAGGCTGTGTGTCACGGAGTTGGAGCAGATCGATGACGTCGAGAAGTATTACGCTGGTAATTTTCACGTGCTGGCTGAGGAGTGTGGCGTACTGTTGCTGCTGTATACAGTTCTACTCACAAAGGTGAGCTCAAAAAGCAATGTTGAGGATCGTTTCCAAACAAAGCTCAAAGTTCTGCTGCTTTTAGGGTCTGGATAATGTGAACGTCGAAGTTTCTGACACTTCAGAGCCACTGATACACAGCACCTACGGATACGGAAGTCAAGCGTTGATCAACCTCATGCTTACTGGATATGCCGTTCCCTACGTTTGGGATAACGAACAGGACGTCGGCGGTCTGAGTAGGTTTTGACTGGCGGGACTAGGATGGGTTTTCAGGTGACGTTAATGTTCGCTGTTTTCAGAACTGAAAGGCATTACGCAACAGTCCGACATTGGGTTCATCACGCTGATGGAGCAGATGCCAGTACTGCACGGTTGGGTTCTTCTATAAGAACCCGAAGAATCCGGTCTGGGTGATGGGCTCGGAGACTCACCTGACCGTGCTTTTCAGCAACGAGCGGCGGCTGGTTTCACCGGAAACACCTTCGGAGGTGGCCCGGCGTGTTTTCCGGCAGTTCGACACCGAGGGTAGCAACTTCATTCCGGGACCACTGCTGCAAGACGTGCTGTGTTCGTTGGATTTGGTCAGCGAACCGGAATAGTAAGTACCGTTTGAATGGTGTCATTTTTGGACAAATGTCGTGAAGGTTGGATATTAAGCCATATTGTGCCATGGACAAATTCTTCAAGTATTTTGCAAGGAGTGTGCCAATAACTTCAGGGCCCCACGCAATAGTGGGGGTTTTTAGCTAAGCGAATGCTACTTTTTACAGTAATCGTTTCTACAACTGAATATTTCGGCGAAAAAAAATGATTTACGTAAAGCACCCATATTTTGCGCATTTTCAAACATTCCAAATTAATGTTTAGTTGAATATTCTTTGAATTTAGTTCTACATGTAAGAAGATGCTGTCCTCTTGTGTATGGGATAATATATAAAGTTTGACAATCTTGCAATTAACTGCAAAATTTTGGTAAAAATCCGCATAATTAGGCGCTGCACAGAATTAGGGTACTTCACGGACTTTGGCAACACGCCATGTTTCGACACTATTTTAGAATGAGTAATTTAGAATTAACGTGCAAATGTTGAAAAAAATATTTACTGTAATGGAAGTCAATTTTTCAATGCTAATTACATGAATCGACTAATTCGAAAATTCGGTTTCTAACCGTGCAATATTTTCCGTCACTGTCGACGCTACTTGAATCGGCTCCAGTTCATAAGTTGAAAGTGTTTCAGGTAAATACTATTCAATTCAGACAAAGAAAAATCCTGAACATGAAAACTAATTATAGGTGTTGTTAATTTTGAGAACAGTATGGAGAAGTGCAGTTTCCGCCCTAAATGGTTGAAGAAAACTAATCCAAATGACTGCCTTGTTTCGAAGTGGTCCCTAAAACACAGCGATAACGAAGCGTTCTGTACAGTTTGAAGTAAGGACTTCATAATACCCAAAAGTTTTGAGGCTTCGAAAAATACACAAATGCGGCTGTGTCGTGATCACGAATCAAAAGCCTCATCTGGTGCATTGATTTCTCAAGTGCAGCTCTTAAGTAAGCGAGATGCACCAATTAAGGCTGAATTGATAGGGCTGTTGAAATGCATTGCATCTGATTTTCTGGCTACATCCTGTGATGGAATTCAAGATACAGTTTGTGCTGTTTTCGAACACGGCAGAACTAAAGCTCTTTATTTAGTGACTGATGCTTAAGCGTCTTTTTCCGGGAGATTACGCTGAAAGACATCTTGAATATCCTTGAAAAGTTGAATGATGCTTTGCCGAATGCTGCTTTACCGCGGAAAAGCCTTCTCATGCTTGATATCCAACGAAATAATTCTTTGTAGTCCAAATTAAAAAACGCATCTCTTATGAACAATCAATGAATTTAGCATGAAGTGACACTCCGAACGTCAATGAAAAAGTGTAGCAGTTTATGATCGTTCAACTTGTTGCAAATCACAGGAAGCCTTTGCCTATCGGATCCTGCTATATGCACATTTCTCAAAACGCGTTGAAGAGTTGGGAGAAGCCGCGTCAGAATTAATATATTCCCAAAAAACGCGCCCCGTTAACGAAGACTACGTCGTATACAAGAATCGTTAGATTTCTGCATAACCCGTGTATGACAGGGCTGGTAGCGGGTTTATGGATAAATAATAGTGACTTTAGTGACTAAAATAATAAAAATAGTGACCAAATAGTGACTAAAAAGTGATTTCCAAAATTTAGTATTTTTTGATCTTTTATACATTTGTTGTATAAGTACAGTAAAAATTTACTAAGTGATCACCCCCGTTTGCGAAAATGGATAATACTGCGGCGCAGTGACACTTTTTGTGTATTTTTTTTTAAAGAAGCGACGAAATCAAGCGACTTTTTTTTTCTCCGCGACCTCCTAGACTAGGTCCGCAGCTCGTTTTTGTGAAGACGGGTCTATACGCACAGTTGAAACGCCTTCCAGCATGATCTGTGCAAGAATTATTTCTGACATATCGTGCTTCCAATTCCTTTTTTGAGCCGTTGCCATGTGAAGCTGTTTTCACTAACTTAAGCACCTCAAGGTATTTTGACTCACCTGTAGCCGTTTTCTTAGTAAAAACTGGTTCCAATACTCCTCAATTCTGTACTCTGTACTCAAAGTCAGCACCAAGCGTTTTAACAAGTTCCATTCGTTAATAAGAAGATCATAGTTGACCTGAATCGGAAGTAACTTGACGATTTTCACAACATACTTGGAGCTTTCACTGTATGCATCCAGCTGGTGGGTTGAGGCATTGGCAATATTTTATAAACAAGTTCTGCAAACCAGACTTTTGACCTGGGAATACATCTTTATTTTCTATACTGGGATACAATTAAAAAAATCGCATCGCGACACGTCACGAAAAGTGGTCAGGTTTTGAGCATTAATATCTCAGTCATTTCTCAATTGGTTTTCAAAAATTTTACACCAATCGATCGGAAGTATTTCTACGCATCAATTTCAATAGAAAACATTGTTGATTTCAGGCCACGTACTATTGAAAAATTTATAAATATTGTTTTAAAAAGTAAATTAACTCCTTCAGGTCTAAGGGGTAATATATGACCCCAATGGCTGTATACAATCACAGAGTTTGAATAAAAGTGTACACTGTCTTCGGCAAATTTGTTTTCCATCAATTCTTCTATCTGGAAAATATAGAAAAAATTTATGAGTTGAAGGCCTAATTGACGACCAAGAACATCCTGGATATGAAGAAGTTCAGGAAGAAAAAAATAAATGCCTTATTAATAGTGTAAGCCGTTGTTTTAGAATATTGTACATTTGTATACGTATAATCAAATTCTCGTTGATAATCGTTTAATATTTTTGTATCTTTCTGGGATATTCTAGGTCATCCAAAATGTACATGAGTTCTGAACTTCAGATCTACAGTTGTAACAGTAGCTTTAAGAGCTATATAAGGTTACGATATTTATTCAAACATATTGAATGAACCTGTTGGAACAAACAGTCATTATTTGATAACTCGGTGATGTTCTAGGTCATCAAAACTGTCCTTGAGTTTAGAACTTAAGATCGACAGTAGTAACTATATATTTTTGGGCTATACAAAGTAAAGCTACGTATTCAACCATATTCAGTGAATATTTTCGAACATAAAAAAAACACCATGAGATGAACGGGGATAATCTAGGGCATCCAAACTATCCTTCAGTTCAGAACATAAGATCAGTTCAGTTGTAACATCAAGTGTTTGGAGTGTGTAAAGGGACAATATGTATTTAACAATATTGATTGAATAGTGTGGAAGGCTTACAGACATAATGTGACAATCTTGGGATATTCTAGGTACTCCAAACTGTCCTTAAGTTCAAAGTATAAGATCTACAGTTGTAACAGAAGTTTTTTAAGCTAAATATGGCTACTATCTATATTCAAACATATTCAATGAACCTTTTGGAAAGTCAACAGTAATTACTTTATAACTTTAAGATCCCTAGATATTCCAAACTACTCTGGAGTTCTAACAAGAAATATACGGCAGTAACAGTAGTTTTTGGGGAATACAAAATTTGGTCACGTATTAAAATATATTTAGTGAATATTTTCGAACGTAAAAATACATAAGAAGATAATCTTGGGATGGTCCAGGTCATCCAAACTGTCTTGGCGTTCAGAACTTAAAATTTACAGTTGTAACAATTTAGGCGATACAAAGTTACAATAAATATTCAAACATATTCAATTTATATTCTGTGAAAAAAAAATAGAGAAATATGACATGTTCTAGGCCATCCAAACTATCCTTGAACATAGGCCCAACAGTTGTAACGAAAACGAATATTTTGCAAGAACAACAGACATTATGAGATTATCTTCGGATGTTCTAGGTTATCCAAACTTTCCTGGGATTCAAAACTTTAAGTTTGGAATTATATCTAAAAATCATCAGATTTTTGGACTAAACAAAGTAACAATATGTTTTTGACCAAATAATGTGAATCTTTCGGAAGGTCAACTGATATAATGGGATATCTTGGGATTTTTAGGTTCATAAAACATTGATCTTGAATTCAGAACTTAAGATATACAGTAGTAAACTAGCATTTTGGGCTATACAAAGCTATGATAAATATTCAAACACATTCAATGAATATGCTGATACGTCGACAGACATCATAGGATAACCTTGCTAGTTTCAGTTCATTCAAACTTTCCTTCAAAATTTAAGGTCTACAATTGTAACAATATCTTTCTGGGCTATACAAAGTTAAGTTAGTTTGTTTGCTATATAATATCCCAAGATTATCTCATAGTGTCAGTTGGTCTTCCAGGACATTCATTGAATATATTTGAATACATATCATAACATGTTATAGAGGATAAAGCTACTGTTACAAATGTACATTTTAAGTTCTAATCTCCTGGGTTGTTTGGACGACCCAGCACATCTCTAAACCAGATTTCCTACATTATTCAATCTTGTCTATGTTATGCAGTATCAAATCCAACAGAATTCACTACGCTTGTATAAGTTACGCCTGAAAGGACAGGTAGAAAGTTCTCAATATTTTTTAAAATGTCCGCTGTAAGTGAAGTATTGGCATGCCACACATTGGGCTTACAAACTCTAACGACGATGGTTCGCACCAACCTTTCTAGATCAGCGTACATTAGATGTATGAGTGGTTCTTCCCTCTAGAAGAAACCTTAGAAAATATTATTGAAATAGATTAGTTTGCTTATCAGTAGCTTTTAAACTTTATCACAAATTTTTAGATCAAATTATACTTAAAAAGTTTTACAACTTTGCCAAAAAAGCCCTTTATTTGATTTACAATTCATTCCCACTTTTCTCGACTATTTGGATACCAAAAGAGTAGTCCGCTTTTGCAAAAACTGAATCTAACAAAATATTTTTGAAACAAAGAGGGTATAAATGAAAAATGACTTGATTATGTTTTGTAGTTTCTTAATTGGACAATTTTGTTTGCAGATTGGATAAACGTTTTAAGTTTTCACTCCTATCCCGTTCGACTCGTCATGGACTTCACTGGGTTTATTTGTATAGAAATATGAAAAATTATTATGAAATAGCTGGAACATTGTAAACACAATGAAAGATGTTATACTATGAGACCACGTGCGTCGCATTCAAGCTAAATCTAGAGTGCTGTGACCGACCAGCGCTCTGCATTTGACAAGTTCAATTGAGGTAGAGGTGGGACAGCGTTCGCCAGGGCATCTAGTTTTACTTCTCGACTTTTATGTAGTAAACTTTAGTGATCGTCAGTCGGTGCGAATCAAAACAAACCCAAAAAAGGAGAGAGTTCCTCTCCCATGTGCGCATCAGTAAACAGAGTGCACACAATAGATCGCTAGAATAACTATACAAGCCACAGTGGTACATGAGCGTCTTCCAACCGGACATTTTTGCCTGTTGAAGTGGCGGACTTAGTCCGTGCTTTGACCTACCCCGCAGTGGGATGTTAGGCAAAAATGTCGTTGGTTCGAGTACCACTGTACACATGCCCTTTTCGCTCAATTTTCCTAAAACATCTGCTATGTTTCCGAGCCTGCCGCACACTAGCGGAACTATCAAAAACTTTCTCTTCATATCTTTCAATTCTAGCCAAAAACATTGTTGTTCACTCTTGGTGCCTCATGGTGATGAGCGAACATCTCCTTCAACATCATAATCGTTACTCCTCGCACGGAGAATATATAAAATAACAATTAATGTAAGTTTCTCTAGATATTCGCAATCTCATTGTTAAAACCGTTAAGAGGGCCTTTCGAAAAGAGAAATGAACTATGAATTAAGTGAGGCAGGAGTGCGAAAAATATGCAAGAAGTACGATGATCTCGGAAGTGTCGCAGACAGATCAGGTAGAGGAAGGAACCGGAAGACAACAATCAATGATGATCGCCGAATTGACCGCGAAGTGACTAACAACCCGTCGATCACCAGCCGTGTAATCAAGGAAAACGTTAACTTGAACATATCCGATCGAACAGTGCGCAGAAGACTACATGAAACATAAGTTAACAGAATCCTAGAAAGTGTGAGCTGTTGTGAGCTGTGTACACGACACTGAAGAAGTCTGCACATAGTAGACGAAATACGCGTATCTGTCAAGATAAGCAATAAAGATAGTTAGAATTAAATGGAATGCTAATCTTTCTTCTCATTTCTAGTTAAAGTTAACAAGTTTGTTTGTTTTGCTGTTAGCATTTATTTAAGACTAATTATGGCTTCTGTAGGATCAAACATCTCAACTTTGCCCAAAAGTAAATCGGCAGCCATTAAAGGGCGAACACGAAATTATTGCGACACATTCAACAGGGCATAACTTTTTTACCATTGGGTAAAAATCAACCAAATTTTGCACACTTTCTCATTGGTGTGTATTGTTTACATGCTGTCAAACTCGAAGTCGTGTTTTTTGATTCAACGAAAATGGAGGTGAACCAACGCGAGTCGAGAGAACAAATTCTTTCCAAACACCTGGAATTTCCTGACCTGTCGCACTGGCAGTTGGGAAAAATGTTGAAAATTCACCATTCAACCTTCTCCAGCGTGTTAAAGCGGTTCCAGGAGCGGTTGACGTTGGTCCACGGCAAAGGAGCTGGAAGAAAACCGGGACCGGAGAACAAAAAGACGGAGGGAAAGGTGAAGCGGATGATTAAAGCAAATCCCAACGTCTCAAACCGTGATTTGGCTAAAAAGATTGGCATGTCGCAGAGCTACGTCCAGAATGCAAAGAAGAGAGCTGGATTACATACATACAAGGAACAGAACTTCCCAAACCACGATGAGCGGCAACAATCGACGGCTAAAACTCTGCTGACAAAATATGGCTGCTGTGTGATGGACGACGAAACGTATATAAAAGCCGGTTTTAAGCAAATTCCGGGGTTGGAGTTTTTCACCGGCAAGAGCAAGTTCTATGTGGACGACAAATTTAAGAAGAAGAAAATGTCGAAGTTCGCCTCCAAATATCTCATTTGGCAGGCCATCTGCTCTTGCGGACTGAGGAGTGAGCTTTTCGTGACAAAGGGCACAGTAAATGGCGAGATCTACAAATCTGAATGCCTCGAGAAGCGCGTTTTGCCGTTCTTGCAGCAGCACGACGAAGCTCCGCTATTTTGGCCAGATTTGGCATCATGCCACTATTCTAAAAGTGTCCTGGAGTGGTATGAGGCCAATTCTTTCCATTTTGTTCCAAAGGACATGAATCCGCCAAACTGTCCGGAGCTGCGCCCGATGGAGCAGTACTGGGCAATGATGAAGCGGGAACTTCGGAAGAGCAAGAAGACAGTCAAAGACGAGAAGGACATGTTAAGAAAATGGAAAAAAAAACTGAGAAACTGGTACCGGATGACACTGTAAAGACTTTGATGGAGGGCATCAAGCAAAAATGCGTTCAATTTTACACTCAAGGCTCCATCTATTAACTTTTCTTTTGATTTTTGAAGTAAATATATGTATTAAACTCTCCTAAAATTTTGGTTTGATTCTAAACATTTTAAGAAAATTGGCATGACATTTTCGGTGTCGCAATAATTTCGTGTTCGCCCTTTAGACTTCTGGAAACAGGTTCTCTGGAGTAAAGAGAGTAAGCTCTTTGGTCGTGAACAGAGGGCACGAGTCTGGGCAAAACCTGGAGAGAAACTTGCAGATAAAAATGTTCAAAAACAGTAAAGCACGGAGGTGGCAATATCATGGTGTTGGGTTGGAAATCTTGTCAAAATAGATGGAATAATGACTGTCGACTCTTGCATCAGCATTCAAAAATGAAATCTGGTTTGCAGAATAAGTTTACTTTTCAACAAGATAACGACCTCAAGAACATCGCCCACAAAACCACTGCCTACTTCCGTGCTTCACGTATCAAACTACTGGAATGGCCACCTCAAAGCCTGGACTTGAATCTATTGTGTGGTGTGGTCTATTCTGGATCAAAACGTTGACAAAGGAGAGGTGACAAACTATTCGAAGCTCTGGAGGAGGCATGGATGGATTTAAACCCTCAACACATCAGGAATCTCGTCGAAAAAATGCCCCGACGCCTGCAAGCCGTTATTGAGGCGCGAGGTGGTCATACTAAGTACTGATTATAGCAATAAACAATAAAAGTCATGCTTTTTTAAGTGCGTACTTTATTTTGTCCATAAAAAACGAATTCTAATAAATGTGTTTATCTTAATGCCCGATTCTTTATAATTTCTGATTGCTTATGAAAACAAATACGCGCCTCAAAGACGCTACTGAGAACCATAATATGGTGGAAGAGAAGCTGGCTCAAGCAATGCTTGAAGGGGTGTCAACTGTGCGAAGTAACAGTCTTCGCAAAATGAGCTGTCGATCATGTTCAAGAAACTGTAGGGTTTAGAAAGGCGAGCCTTATCAGTTTTTTTACTAAGAAACCAAAAAAATAGCAAACGTCACTTTTAATAAATTTTAAGTTTTCCCAAAGTCATTATTTGGTCACTTTTTAATTGCCACTAAGTCACTATTTGGCCACTATTGTCGACATTTCGGTCACTAGTCATTATTATAACATAAAATAACCGCTACCAACCCTGCTTCCGAGGTCGAGACGTGTTCAATTAATCTCCGTCTCAGGCACGCCAAAACTGTTCGCGCAGTAGCTAAAGATGTTGCCACCGTGTCAAAACATGTGCTGTAGTTATTATAAGAAGGTCCACCGGACCGTAAAATTTGGTGCACAAGGGTCGAGTGTTCTATTTAGACTTCTGTTCGAAGGCGTATTCTTAGATTGTTCCACCATAGTTTACGCCGGTAACGGGGATGGGTCTCCTTAGTAGCAGGATTCCGACAAATTGGTTGCTGGTTGATTTGTGACGTGTTGACGTGTGATCAAGTGAATCGTACATTCAGATAATCTTGTTATAACACTGTTTTCATCTTTCCCCGCAGTGTGGACCTGATGCGCAGGAAGTTGGATCCGGAAAGCCTCGGCATCATCCTCCTGAACGATTTCATGAACGAGTTCTTCCCGACGGAGAAGAAATCAGTACCGGACACCTTCGACCTGCTGCACTACAACGGCATACCGAACTCGAACTGCGACAACCGGGTGCGATACAACAAAGGCCACGCCATTCAGCTGGAGAGCGACGTGCGGATGTGCAACCCATCGGATCCGATGCTGACCTGCCTGCAGACCAAGTGGCCCAACATCGAAGTCAACTGGAACGACTCGCGGACACCTTCACTGAATTGACCAGAAAGTGCGTTGTTTTTGTTGTTTGCATAATTAATAGATAGTCGACACCGACTCGTACCCACACAAACCCGGAAAGGTATACATAGTAAAGTGACCCGCATCAAATCAAGCTGAGCCTACTCCCATTTTACCGCGTAACCCTAACGCCTAAGTAGCTTCGAGGTTCCCCTTGATATGTGTCAGAAATGACGCGGATTACAAGTTGATTGTACAAGAAACATTAGAAAGCGCCATCTCTCGAACGAAAGAGCAAACTGTATCTGTTTTAAATTGCATATACATATTTATTCTCACACATACACACGTACGCAGTTGAAGCAACCAATCACACAAACTTCGCTACAGAAAGGACATACAGAAAATAATAATAAATCTAACTACAATAAAAAACAAACCACAAAGTAGCTAATTTACGAAATAAGTAGATCAACAGATAACAAGTTAGCATATAGACAGAGTTCTCTTACAACCACAACAACAACAAAACTTACATTTACCATAACCTCCCTTAATCTCAGATTCAAACCCTATACCAAACCAAAACGAAAATCAGTCGAAACCAATCAGTTCAATCGGGCGCGCCGCTAAACACAGCCAACGACAACCAAAAGAGGAAAAAGAAACAGCAGCAGCAGCAGCAGCAGAGAGAAACAATCCAACAACCCTCCCCTCCTAATGCGACTAGTGACCTGCGAAACGATGTGAATGCAAATGAGATGCAAGACCCAAACCGAGATCGGAAGAGTCGGCCATTCGGAGGAATAGTTCGCGGGTTTTCCTTCTTTACCTGCGAACGAAATAGAAATACAAAAAATGAAAAAAAAAATGAATTCCAACTCCACACCAACTCTAATGTAGTTTTGAACGAAATAATTGAAAACCGCGTAAGATATAGAAGAAGAAGAAGAAGAAGAAAAAACGAAAACGAAATCAAAGATATGTACCGTGGAATGAACGATTATAATATATGATTCACAGATACCTTATTAAAAGTGGCAACCAGTTGGTGTTGGAAAGAACCTATCCCTCCGGGACTTGTCATCACAATGCTTGGCAAGTTATTTTTTCTTAACAAAAAATACATTTGGTAACATGGCACAATTCTACAGGGCAAACATGTGCCTACTCACACATGATGGTCGGTTCAGTTCGGCGACAGCGAATGGATCTGCCTTCGGAATGCCTTCAATTCTTCTCCCTCCTCGGAGCTGCCGGACTCGCCGTCCAACGAAACGATTTTCCTTCGGCGCTTAGCTTTTGGCATTCGCTTCTCCATGCGTCGAGCCCGCCGGCGTTCCCTCAGAATCGCTTCCGCTCGTTCCAGTTCGTCCAGCTCGGAACTGGACTGGGAACGGGGCGGCGTTGGTTCACCACTTTCCTGCTCCTCATCCTCATCATGTTCGGGAATGATGAACGAATCCATCTCGTACATCGATGGCTGGTCCAGATGCACGGGCTGCGAGTAGATGTCCAGCCTATTCTGGAAGCGTACCGGAGCAGCTGGAATCTTGAAGCCACCGCGGCGGAGGGGACTCCTGGAAGGGGGAGGCAGTTGCGTTAGTTTTTTTTTTAAGTCGGACGGTTTAGAGGGATTCTAAATTTGGAAAATGTATTGTCACAATGTCATTTGACAACGATTTTTGATTTTCACACGTTAATCAAATTCCGAAAATACTCATATATTTTCAGATATTCGACAGTTTTTCTAGACTCATTATCAACCGAGGAGGTTCCTCACAGTTGTAATTTAATCGTGTATGATCATAATATTTTCCTATATTTTCCACCTAAATTATATGAGTAATATAAACTGAAAAGCTTAGAATAATAACAAATAATAAGTATAATGTTTACATTTGCAAAATTTCGTCACAATCTGTCAAGTGGTTATCAAAAGCAAGATATGTGCAGGGTGGCCACACAATCTTAATTTAAAAATTCCCGCATTTTTCCCGAATTTTTCCCGCATTTTTGCCCAATATTCCCGACTTGGAAATTTTCGCGTTTAATATAAATTGGATTAAAAGATATGTGTGAAGTTCCTGAGGAAATTGTTCAATCTGAAACTCTGGCTTGTTTCATTTAGGCAAAATGACGGCCCAGCCGCAAATCAGGTTTGTTCATTGTTGCGTAACCTGCTTTGATCTCTCATTTTGCAAACGAGAACAAAGATCGCTCAATATATGTCAAGTTTATAGAAGCATAAATATCGAAGAAAAATAGTAAAACATTCGATGTTTTCGACTATAAAATGATGCACGTGCGTTGCGTGCAGATTGTCTAAAGGACTTTATAATTTCAACGTCGTTGACAGTTCGTAGACAGTTCTCGGAGCTACCAAACTTTTTTAAGTTTGGTTCACCACCAGACACTTTTCATTTATTGAAAATTGTTGGAAACTAAGTAATCGTTGAATTATTATTGTACATAATAGTAAGCCATGAATTATTTCAAATATATTTTTTTTTCATACGTTGCTCACACGTCATTCGAGTAAGACCTACTTTTGACAGGTTATGAGCCCAGACAGCTGCCATAGCAACGGTTCTGTTTGAAGGAAGAATTTTTTTTCACTGTCAAGACTCAAAAAATTCCTGGAAATAAGATGACGAATCCGAACGATGGAGATGGAAGAAGTTCTGGAGCGCATGCCGGTGGCGATGGCAGGGTGGCTGCAACGCAAGCCGGCGGAACGAGACTACTGGAGGCATGGTGTTATTGCAGGCGAGAGAAATTCTTCATGGCTTTGACGGTGGACATAGTCAAGGGGAAGATCATGCAGGAAGTCAAGGTGAAGGGTGGTTTGAAATCGTCAGAAAGCGAGGGTGCATTCTTCAGCAAGCAAAATGTACCAAAGAAGCAAGTTGATAAGGCTTGTGTGAAGTGTTTCCGATGGAAGAAGCTTGGCCCCTTTGCATCAGAATGTCAGACGGAAGCGAGTGGCGAGAAGAAGGATCAGCGAAGTATCCCGATAGGAAATGCAGCTATCTTCGCCGCCCACGCGTTGCAGTCAACCAAACGAAGCGATAGCGATTGGTTCTTCGATTCTGACGCAACTACTCACTTGTGCCGGAACAAGAACGTGCTCGAGAATCCACAGGATGTGTCATGGCGGATAAAGGTGACCAACCGCTGAGGTGGCCGTCGTATCGAAAAGATCGGCGAAGCTGGAGACTGAGTGCAGTGATGTGACCTGCCTCTAGATGAGCAATGTAGAGGTCCCTGATCTGATGATTAGTTTACTCACGGTGAGCAAGGTATGCCAGAAGGGATTTCGTGTGATGTTCTCCAAGGAGGAGTGCAAAGTTGTCAACCCGGACCTCTACAAGCTGATCGAAACGAAGAAGCCCGTGGTGAATTTGGTGAAGGACAACATTAAGCAACTCAAGACGATGTTAACCAGCCTGGACTTTGAAATGGAGAATCCAGCGAAGTACATACCGTGCATTGAAGGTAAGCATTCCCGTCAACCGTTTAAGTCGAAAGGGCACCGAGAGGAATGCGTGCTAGAGCTTATTCACTCGGACTTGCGCGGCCCGTCATCGACGATGCATGTCGAGAAACCGTCGTGTATTTCTTAAAGTCGAGGCCTTTGCGGAAAAGCAGGCTGGTGAGAAGTTCAAGCGAATCCGCACCGACAATGGAAAAGAGTATATGAATCAAAATTTTCGAAGCTTCCTGCGGTATGAAGGAATTCAGCACGAGTCGTCTGCTCCTTACAACCCAGAGCAAAATGGATTGGCCGAAAGGATGAATCGAACGTTGACTGAAAGAGCGAAGAGCATGCTGTTCGATGCTAATCTGGACAACCGTTTTTGGGCAGAAGCAGTTACAGTCGCATCCCACGTTGTCAACCGATCATCGACAAAGGAACTGTCGGTGACCCCCGAGGAGAAGTTCTCCAAAGAGCGGAAAACGAAAATTTGGAGCCAAGGTCATGGTACATGTGCCAAAGGAGAAGCGAAAGAAGCGGGACAGGAAGTATAAAGCGTGCATTTTCGTTTGCTACAGCAAAGGTTAGAAGGCGTATAGAGTTTACAGCAAGAAGAGGAAGAAGTTTTTGATGTGATAATGACTCCCATCGAAGCGTCGAAAAGAAACGGGGCTATACGAAATTAGATCAGGTATTCCCTGAAAAACGACTCGATCAATGCTGCAGACTTGATCATAAAATTCAGCTTTGGAAGCAGCATCTTATCGTCTATCGCATCATCGACAACAACGAACAGTTTTAATCGGAAAACCGACAAAATGCTCCGTTTGAAAGCAGCAACGCTGGATTTTCAGAAAAACAGTTTCATTCCGCTAAGTAGATCGTTGGACCGAGTAAATGACAAAAACGCTACTCATCTTATGAATTTAAAACGTGTGAGCATGATTCCTGCCATATGACAAAAATTCCCGATGGATTGTGAAATTCCCGACTTTTTCCCGCATATTTCCCGATGATATTGGATTCCCGAATTTTTTCCCGCATTTCGCGATTTTCCCGAGTCTGTGACCACCCTGTATGTGGGACAAACAAATCACGACCAACCGATTAAGCATCGGAATTATCAGGAGGATCACTGCGGGTATCGATGAGTTCGGAACGCCTTGATGTTCGATCTACCAGAGCTTAAAAATATCATATTCAATTCTCAAATTACACCCTAACTGAGTCAAAATATTAGTCATCACGCACTGTTCCTAGCGAACATGAAGTAAACACAAATTTGCCTTCATGAATCTCTTGTGCAAGATGAGTCAACTTGTTTTGTGTTGCTTTACTTTAATCATTCATTTGTTCCAGAAAGCAGTGAATGTACGTAAGCGCAAACAACTCATTCAATTTCAACGTTCTACTGTGGTCAGTCTGTTGAGGATTACCCTCTCGAGCACCTTACCCGCTGTATCCAACAGACATATAGGTCTATATATCTCCTGGTGGCTTCCCTGTCTTTGGTAGCAACACAAGGGTCTGAACTTTCCAGGCGTCCTCGTCCAGACACTTTTGCATCACCACCTTGAACATTTCGGGATCCAGCAAGATAGCCGTCTTTATGACCAGGTTCGGAATACCATCCGGTCCCGGCGCTTTGTTCACCTTTAGCGACTTTACTATCGCAATGAGTTTCTCATTCGTCACCATCGCCTCGTCGCCGACCCCCGTTGTGCCGTTGTCAATGCCCACGTGGTCACGGGTGTTCGGCGGAGCCGTCCACCCTTCCGTCGCTATGACAGCGTTGAGGTCTGGGATACTGGAACGCTGGTTATGGGATAAATCTACGGCGGCGGGGGGCTATGGACTCGGAGCGTGGGTCGGAAAGAGTCTCCGCACGATCACCTGCAGCAGCTCTGATGAACGCTCGGTTGGAGCCGCCGATCCTCTGGTTTTGGCCATTACTACCCGATAGGCGTCACCACACGGATTCGAAATGGCCTTCTGACACAGGTCTTTATCTCCCTTTTTAGTGCGGCCTTCGCGGCGACTGACCACGCTCTTTGCATCCTCCGTCTTGCGTGGAGGCATGTTCTTCGGAGGTCGGCGATCGACTCCGGCCACCAATACACCGGCGATCTTCCATTACTCGGTTTGGCCCCATCGCACGCTTGTATAAGTGTCATAACGAGTCGTTCGCCGCAAGGTTCCTGGATTTCGCGTAAGTTTCGTTCCTTCTCAAACGCCTCTTTAAAAGTCTCTACATCAAAGTATGACGTCCTCCATCTGCGGGCGAATGGAGTGGATGCTCCTCCTTCCACACACTGTCTTGTATTGTGGACGATACAATAACGAACCGACAAGTGGTCGCTATGGGTGTAGCCATCATCTACCCTCCAATTGCTAAGCAGCCCAGAACTACTAAATGTTATATCGATGGTCGATTCCGCTCCGTTTCTATGGTAGGTACTCTTGCAACCCACGTTGGCTAGGTCCACATTGAGCCTAGCCAAGGCCTCCAGAAGAATCTTGCTCCTGGGGTTGGTAAGGCGGCTCCCCCAATCGAGCGCCCAAGCGTTGAAGTATTACCAACGGGTTCAGCCCAGTTAGCTCCGTTGTCATCCGATCGAGCATATTGGAAAACTGTTCGATCGACCATCTTGGTGGTGCGTAGCAGCTGCAGAAGAACACTCCATTCACCTTTACAACCACGAAGCCGCCATATTGGACTTCGCAAACCAGTTTCCGTTGCCAACTGGGATGCGGTATGGGTCGGAAATTATGGCAATATCCGATGCCGACTCGCTAACTGTCTGACACAGCAGTTGCTGGGCGGCTTCACAATGGTTCAGGTTTAGTTGGGTTACCTGCATTACGGTTGGCTCGTTGGAATACTCTTAGCGGCCGGGCACTTGTCCCCTTCCCATGACGTGCGTATGCTTTGCAATCCCGCGCCTTGTGGCTAGTGCTACCACACCTTCTCAACATTTTACTCCGATCTGGGCCTTTGCACTCCCAGCACATGTGCCTGCTCTCTAGGCATCTAAAGCATGCCTTCGGCGGCTGGTGTAGGCTAAGTGGGCATATGGACCATCCCACCTTCACCTTCGCCACTTTCAACGTCGCGGCCGCGTCGACTGCCGCTACCCTCATGGTTGCCACATGGGTCCCGAGTGGACCCTTCCTCAGAACGTATGTCTGCGGCAGCAACCTCGACCTTGTACTGTTTCTTTAGTGCAGTGGAGATCTCGTCTGCCTCGGTGATCTCATCCAGATTTTTACGGGCCCTTTAGCGTTGTCGCCTTCTTTAGCTCCAGGAGCATCTCGCCGGTGCGGGTACGGCGTATACTCCGCACGTCTGCAAATTTAGCGGCCCCGCGCATCGCTTTCAAGAGAGCCTCTCCGCAGTTACGCTTGCGGGCCACCCGTCGCTTGTTCTTTTCTTTTTTGGTTTTATTCCTCTTTTTTCGGACATTGTTCAAGTGACTTTCCCTGTCACGCCTGGGGTCGTCACTCGTCCCCCTCTTAGCACTAGCGTCTGCTTCCGTGCTAGTTATGGCTGTTGTCGTTGGGGCCCTGCCGCTCGGGCTCCTTTCGGCGTTTGAGACAACTTGCGAGCTGGGTGTCGCGCAACTTGTTTCTGGAAGGAGATTCTCTCTAGATCCCTGTAGATATGGGTTGCGCGTAAGTGTATCTGCTTACGGGCCCACAATACGTTTTTGGCCCTTCATACAGGAACATGATGAAACATTAAGCACAGTACAACCTTGATCAAATCGTTTAATTAAAACAGTCCAGTGCTATAGGCAGTCGCCTTGTTACATTAGATGGTAGTTCACATCGTCATCATCATCATTTGCGAGCTGGGTGTCGCGCCTTTCACGCTGGGCTTAGCGCCGGGGCCTATCTCTTTGCGGGCAGCCGGAGCTGGTCGCGAGAATTTATCGTCAGTAGGTTCTATTCCCTTCTGGGGCTTCTGACACGATACGCTTCTTGGAAGCACCAGGTGCCGTTTCGCCCGGAGACTGCCTAGCCCGCTTGGAGGTCCCTGTCCCCATGGATAGGGTGGACTCTCCGACCGAGACGGATGCTTCCGTCTGGGTCTGCTTCGAGGCTATATCCCTCGCCCTTTCGGTGGCTGCTAGCCGTGCCAACTCTTTGGCACTTTGCTCGGCTAGGAGCTTGGCGTCCAGCTCTTCCCTCTCCTTGCATGCAGTCTGCAATGTCATGCGTACCCTAAGAAGGCTCAGTTTGAGGTCCTTCGCAATGTTGTTGCGTGAAGCATATAGCCTGAAGCCTTCTATGGAAACCAAACATACTCGCCAAACAAATTTCTGTAAACACTCACCTCACCGATTGCAGGTACTTGGCCTGCATATCGTCCGGATCATCGTCCTCTACCGGTCCATGATGAATGATGGAATCGTCGACAAATTGCGATAATTCATCATCACTGGGGTGTTCGTTGTCTTCGTCGTCATCGTCCTCATTGCCATCGTCTTCATCCACAGCCTGGCTCATAAAGAAATCACAGCGCTCCTTCCGTTTTCGTCGCTTACCACCGCGACCAATAACCACCGACGGGGGACCCATCAACCCCTCCGCCGAAGACTTTACATTCTGAACGAAACAAAAAAAAATCAAAGATTAAACTCCACATCATTGCCTCTTCCAAACCGCACTTACCGATCTAGCCGTTTGAAAGACATCATCCTCGTCCTCACTCTCCCGCTGCACAATATCTTCGAAAGCATCGTCTTCCTCGCTGTCGTCACTGCTGACGATTGCCGCCCTGCGTTTGAATCTCGGGACGATCATCGTCATATCGTCCGCAATTCGGTCCCATTGGGATGACCGCTGCCGTTCGTGTTGTTGAAATCCAAACTTCTGTTCCAATTCTTGGCGAAAACTGGATACGCCTCCTGGCCTGCAGGAGGCAAAAAACGGCGACTGATGGTTTGTCGTACCGGAGTTCGCTCGCACGACCGGAGCCGAGTTCACGTCCAGTTTCCCGTTGGCGTTCGATCGGTTCAGCCGAAGTCGATTAAAGTTCAGCCTCTTCCGCAGCATGGAAGGTGATCGCTCCACGAATTGCGGGGATTCCTGCGCTTTTGGAACGGATTTTCTACTGGATGTTGGGGTTGTGGAATTGGTCCTTTCCAGGGGAGGTTCGGCTCGTTCGGAATGTTTTCTTTGGGTGATTGCACGGGCCATTGCTTCGTCTGGATCGTAGTCTACGGTATTGTCTGAATTGACGGCGGGGTCGAGGGACTCGGGAGTTTTCTTCGAGCCGTCGCTGTAGCCAAACAGGTCATCATCGCTGTCGGCCAGGAGATCTAGTAGATTTCCACATTGAGATTCTTTAGCTGCGAAGGTCTGGTTTGAGTTGTGGGATTCGGTTGGACTTCCTGGGAGTTTGGAATGGCTTCTCGCTGTCGCCGGCGTCGTCTATCAAATCCGAAAGACAACCGTGGATGTCCAATTGTAGGTCCTTCTTCCTCTGTTTGCTCGCACTCAACGGAAACAGATCACTCGGTTGACTCCGAATGGTTGATAGTGGAATGGCTTGGGTTTTGTCATCCGGGAAATTCTCCCGTAGAAACTCCTCGATCGGAATCTGGGTTCTATTTTGACGAGCTTAGTTTGGCGGACGGTTCGGCAACGGAAATGTCTCGTTCCGTATTTTCTGCCTTTTCACATGGGATGAATTCTTCAGCAACGATTGCCGGACTATTTCG
>JASCZW010009402.1:0-42764 GCA_034211315.2 Aedes japonicus | reverse complement strand
CATTTGTGCTTCCACGCGTTTACTCAATTCCATCACGTTTATTTATAGAAGACAGGAGGCATTTTACTACGTGCGACCATGCCACGTTTGGGAATATCATGATCCCCCATCTCATTTTAAAGTGATCATTACAAGCTGTCCATTTGGTTTGAGCACTTTTGAACGTTGGTGTAGCAGCCGGTTCACATATGCAATTTGCCAAGACCAAGTTGGTAGAACGCACCCAGAAAGGGTTTCTGAACCGAAGCGCAGGGATCGGTATTGGCTTTCCCGGTAGGCTTAAACTCCATGGTGACGTTCGCTCTGCTAGCCTCCAAAACTATTTCGGAGAGGAAATCGGTAAATATCCTGAGGGTTACTTGCTTCTTCCCTCACTTGTAGCACAGCCACTCGCGCTTATCGTTGTCTGTGAGCTTTCAGACCAGCTCTGGAATGAGTAGCGAATTTATCAAATGCTGTTTGAGATCCCGTTCCTTCAAGTGCTCGCACAGCTGTTCTAGCGCTGTACCGAAGGGAATGAAAGTAGCCAGTTTACCGGCTCTCGGTCGTTCCAGCTTATGAACTTTCTCCAGATGATTCTACAGGAGTTATTCCATACAATAACTCTAGGAAACGATTTCGGTAGAGAAGCTGCCCACGAACCGTCTTAATAGCCTGACCTTTTAGGCATTCTTGCAGCCGCAGGCTTCTGTAGACGTTTGGTACATCCCCAAGAACAACGGCTTCATCCAGCTTTCCCGAAAAAATGGGTTACTTCTTGCCGACTCCACTTCTAGCGGATAGCTAGGGTTTGGTCGGACCTGTTCATACCTGCCCTTGCTCGTGTTGACTCAACGAGTGAAAGTTCTTTGATACTGTGTTTTGTTTTTGTATTTTTATTTTTCTCCGAGCTGACATCGGAATCACCATAGGACTCATCGTCGCATTGACTTCCATCGCCGTTGGACTGTCTTCCTTCTCCGTCGTCGTCGTCGGCATCGGAATTATCCTGACCTCCTTTCTTTTATTCGGACATATTTGAGCTTCTGACGATTCTCCTTGGCCAGTTTTAAATTCGTACTCGGTTTCGTAACTCCTCCAGATGTTTGGTTGCATGCTTTCCAGTAGATTTCAGATCGAGCTATCTCTTCATCCTTGACCTTTTTTTCGTCCGCGAACGACTTCCTTTTTCCTTTTTTCCATCCTTTTCGGCTCTTGCATACGCGGCATCAGCATAGATCCTTGCATCTTCCTTTCATTTTCTTCCTCTGCTTCTCCATCGTTACCCGGTTCATCTCGATAGCGCGTTTGAACTTCATCTCCTTCTTTTTAATTCTCATCTCCATTTCTAGCTTCTGCTCCATCTGCTTTTGCTCCTCCATCGCTTTTTTTTAAG
Source organism: Aedes japonicus (assembly GCA_034211315.2). NCBI lineage: Eukaryota > Metazoa > Arthropoda > Insecta > Diptera > Culicidae > Aedes > Aedes japonicus. The sequence goes on along the minus strand of JASCZW010009402.1, from coordinate 41,389 downwards.
GGGAGCCCAACAAACATCGGTGTTAAATTAGAGCTTGTTCAAGCAAATTTGGAGAAGCTATTCAGCTGTTTTTTCTAGAATAGCTGAATAGCTTCTCCAAATTTGTTTGAACAAGCTCTTATTCTACACCGATGTTTGTTGGGAGAGCATACGGTCAGACTTGACGGATTTTACGCTGGAATCGTCACCCTTTTTCTTGGATCGATTCTTCTTATTCTGCTGGGGCATGTTGGGAGGGTTGTTATGCTTCCGGAAGTTCTGCTTCCCCTGGAAGATCTCTTTGACCAGAATCTTCTTCGACTGACGCTTCCGCATGTGGATATCCATTTTTGCCAAATACTTCTTTACCTTCTGGCCGGTCGCACCGACCTTCCGACCCAACGCACGGAAAGAAGTGGCCCCTTGCCTTCCGTCTTCCGTTTGACCTTCTGTTGAATCCACGGTCGCTTAAAACGGGCGGATGGCCGGACCAGGCTTCCGCTCGATGGACTTTCCCTTCTCCACACGAAGTGGTACGTGTAAACCATAGATAGCAGTTTTTTCAGTTCACACTTCTCGCCTTGGCTGCGATGGAGATGTCAATGTTTTACAGTATATAGCTAACTAGTATATATTGACTACTAACCGGTGGGTCGGCCACAAGGTGGCAGGGTTTCCGCACGAAAAATCGGAACATTTACAGGGTGTCTGCAAATTATCCGTACAGACTTTGTCGGCATGCCTCAACACAACCAAAAGGAATAAACTAAGCTTACTAACATGGTTTAACATCTTAAGCCATTGTCTTTATACGCAGTAAGTTTGGTACAGTTGTGATTTCTAATTAACTCAAAATGAAGCCGGATGAGTTGCGCGAAGGTGTTATTGAACTTTTTCGAAAAAGAAAAACTGTTTCAGTAATTGCAAAGACCCTGAATATGGCAAAATCAACAGTGAGTGACGCAATAAAACGATACCAACAGCTTGGAACACTAGATGACCGCGTAGGGAGAGGAAAAAAGCGCACCGTTCGGACTCCACAAATGCATGAGATTATCCGGCAACGAATCAAGCGAAATTCTTCGATTTCCATCCGAAAGTTGGCGAAATCACTGAAAATTTCAAAATCTTCCGTTGGAGCCATAGTTTACGATGATTTGAAGCTTCAGTCATATAAACTGTGCAAGAATCACTTCTTGAATGACACCATGAAAGCAAACCGGTTGAGAGCAAAGGTTCTCCTGAACCGCTTATCCGAGGGCCGCTATGGGTCAGTGCTGTTCACCGATAAAAAATTTTTCACAACCCCAAAATAATCGGCAGTTGCTTCCTGCTGCTTCCAAAAATCCAAAAATCTAAAAGTATTTCAAGGAGTCATCATCCGGCATGTCAACCCCTTTGATCTTCATCGATAAGGGGGTGAAAGTGAATCAAGTGGTATATCGGAAGCTACTACTGACACAGTAACCATAGCAAGGGAAAATAACAAGCTTGATATCATATAAGCAAAGTTCTGTTATCTCAGTTATCGTTTTGATTTCCGCTGTTATCGCATAACAAATTTAGTTATCATCCATTGGCACATTTTGTTATCATAAGTATCACTTTGAACAAACTTATTTATTATGAACGTTATAAGTTGAATTGTGAAACTATTAAATATTTACAGCATATTTGAACAAGTAAATTAGCTTTTGATAAAAATATTTTTCTCAGTTATTAGCATTCGAATTTGATTTCAAAATTGATAACATAGTTTGAAACTATTTCAATAAATTTGCATATAATATAGGATTTGTTATCAAGTTGTTCGTGATGATTACAAAACAAGTTATTATTATGATATTCAAATCAGGTATTTTTGTTGTTGTTCATTCTGTTATTTTGGCTGTTTATTCAGTCCTCAATGATAACATATTCTAGTGATCAAAAGATGATAACCTATATCAGAAATCTTGTTATCAAGCTGCTATAATCCTTTGCTCGAGTAGCTTCTTGGACATTGCAGCATTTCGGCGAAATGTTGAATGGATTTTGCAACAAGACTGGCAGCCGTCAGGAGCAAAAGACTATTAATCTTTGCGAACGCATTTTCCCAAGACTCTTTAACGAAATATGAGTAGATAGTCAGCCGGATTGAATCAATGGACTATTCGGTATAGTCCATCTTGGAAGTCAAGAGCCAGTATAGCACACAAATCACTAGAACATCTAAATTCGTCTCTTTTAAAGATTTGGGAACAAATATTTGAAGAAGAACTCGCGGCCATCGTGGATGGGTTCCCGAAACGTTTGAAGCGTGCGCATCTCAGCACCAGGCGGTCATTTTGAAATGAACAAATATAACTTGTATGGCAAACATATTGCTATAACAAACAATACATATTGACTTTTTTAATCCAACCATAAGGGATAGTTTTAACACCATTAACTGTACGGATAATATCTCGGACTACCCTCGTAGCTCACTTTTTCACAATACACGCAGTAGGCCACAATACGATTTTTGGACTCAAAGAGTGTCCACAGATAAATTGCATCACTCTTCAAGCAGCTGAAACATTTTGCCATTTGGGTCGATTTCAACCCGAAATTTTGGGGTGAAATGACCTCAGCGTGTATTGTTTACACTGCGTGAGTTTCATTGTGAAATATGTCGTAGTTTCGAAAATTGAGTCGAAGGAACAGCAAGTGCGCGAGAACATTTTGAACACCGCTTCAACACACTTCTTTCGCACCGAGCCATCGGAAAAAGATGTTGAAAATTCACCAGTTCGTTACATTGTGTCGTATCATAAAACGTTCCGGGGACCGCCGAACTCGTCGATCGGAAGAAGGTGAGTGCCAGAAAAAAGTGTTCCGTACTGCGTGAAGGATCACAAGCGAGTGGTTGCTGCATTCAAACGCAAACCCAACGAATCCGGTTCTGGGATGTCGCCGAAAAAGCTGCGTTTGACCAAAAGTTTCGTGCAGAAAGCCAAGAAACGAGCCGGGGCTTCCGGTTCATTCAAACGTACAAGCTCAGAAAATCGCAATGAAAAATAGAATAGGACAGCTATAAAACATACGTGCCCGTAAGCTGTGTCACACAAATGTCGACGAAACCACACTGCACACCGACGATGAAACACACCAAAAAGCGGACTTTAAACAAACTCCTCGTGCAACGCAGTGCATGTGACTGCGAAAGACTAGTTCACAGAGTGTTCCAGAGTCTCTCAGGAAACAGCGAAGTGACAAGTTCCCCCAAGAGGTTCAAAGATTCGGCAGGGGATTTTGTTTATAAATATTCACGGACTGAATGCCAGAAAAACGTACTTCGCCTCAAAACACACAACGTTCCTACAATGTTTTGGGCCGGACCTTCACTACTCCGGGCGATGACAAGACGAATGGTGTCAATTTGGCGCCGAAAGATCTTAATCCCGCAAACTCTCCAGAGTTGCAGCCACCATGAAAAATATTGGGCTACAATGAGCTACTGAACTTCGCAAAGCATCCTAAAGTTGTCGCTACAGGAACAGAAAAATGTTGTAGTCATGATTGAAAGCGGAAAAAAATGTCGGATCAAGCGCGTTTTATAAAATCTTGCATGCGTGTATATTAAGCAGAAAAGTTCGGGATTTTGGATTTGGTAAAGAAGTGGCGATGATAATGAAAATACTCTTAACAGACATAACAGACACAAAATAACAAACAGACGTAGACATATCAGAACATTTGACACCACAACTATCGTCGTGACTAACACACCTGCAAGCGTTCTGTTCAGCAGCACCGTGATGGATGATTAAGCTTGAATAGACGGCGGTAGAGAGTTAACGTTAACGTGCAGAAAAATCGAGTATACGCGCCATCTGTGGCGATATTACCAACCCAAGAAACATTTGAAGTGGATGTTCTAATGCGCAATCGATAGAAAAGAGACCGCACAGTGTTATGTATGTTCTGTCTGTGACATTCACATTTTGTTTACTTTTACATTTATTTACATCATTTTATGTACATTTTTTCTAATAATATTTATGTATTTAACATATGCAAAGTTTCTATTAAATTAGGGTATTCTACAATTCTAGTACAAGCCTTGAAAAAAACCTCTAAATCACAGTGAATAGAAATGTTGAAAAATTTTAGTTGAATCAGTATAGAAGTGATCCTTTAACCTAGTCACCACCCACAACCAAAAGATAGATCTTGGCTTTTAAAATTAAATTCTCCAGAAGACACCACCTTGTCTTCAAAGTTAATGGTTTTTAAGTTAATCGATTTTTGTCGGCGAAATTTGTTCATTCGTACCACAATGCAGTGTTTTGGTGCGTCAACGAACCAATTTTAGGGTGCACATTGAGCAATAAAACGGGCGCGTAACCCTGAAGTCAGTTCCTGGCATCTGTATTGTGCAAAGGTGTAAATATGAAAAACCATCGTTTAGAATTAAAATCACATTTGATCTACAACGAAACATCGTCAATGCACCATACTCAACAATTTATCTCTATCTTTCAGCTTCAATTACCTAGAAATATCACGACATTGCTTAAGCAGTTGCATTTTGTACCATCCTCCCTAATATATAGTAATATAGACTTGCAATTCTAGTGTAGGCTTCGAAGAATAGGCTCAGATTAGAATATTTGTAGGTTCAATTTGGTAGGTTGTATTTCAGCCTGTAAACAACAACAGTGGCTTTCAAATGCGAGTTCAGTCAAGTAAGGTGAAGAAGACTTACATTTAGCAACTCATATGTACATGAATTGTTACGTTATGTATTTTCCAAGTGCGAAGTAGCTTGATTGCGATGTGGAAAGGAGATATTCGCTCAACAGTGAGGCACCAGATTTTCAAACATCTGTACAACTTCCTACCTGTCGCACACTGACGCAACTTTCAACACTTTCTCTTCAGATCGAGCATTCTAGCAAGAACATCAATGTGCACTTTTGGAGCCTTCGCGGTGATGAGCAGTTAACATCTCCACATCTAACTTATATGTTCTTCGAGCTACTTTAGTGTATCTATCTCCCAGCATTGAGTGCAGGCCTATTTGGGATCAATCCTAGGTTAAGTTTAGTTAAGTTTTTAGTAATACTTTGGAATAATAGATTTTATAGCACATTTTCTCTATTAGACTAACTTTCCATCTCAATAGCTAGCAAATCCTTGCAAAGCGTTATAAGTTATAATTAGTTTACGACATAGTTTACGATGATCGAGGCTTCCAGTCATGTAAAGCTGTGCAGAATCCTTCTTGAACGACACCATGAAAGCGAAACCGGTTGAGAGCAAAAGGTTCTCCTGAGACCGCCGTATCCGAGGGCCGCTATGGGTCAGTGCTGTTCTACCGATAAAAATATTTTCACGACCCCAAAATGTCGTGGCAGTTGCTTCCTGCTGCTTCCAAAAAATCCAAAACGCAAAAGTATGGTTCAGAGTCATCATCCGGCAGCGTCCAGCCCCTTGATCTCTCGTCGACAAGGGGTGAAAGTGAATCAGCTGGTATATCAGGAGCCATCGCACGACACAGCACCCTAGCAAAGGAAAATAACAAGCTTATATCATATAAGCAAAAAGTTCTGTTATCCCAGTCATCGTTTTGATTGCTCCGACATGTTATCGCATAACAAATTTAGTTATCTACCATTGGCACATTTTGTTATCATATGTTATCAATTTGAACAAAACTATTTATTATGAACGTTATAAGTTGAATTGTGAAACTTTAAATATTTACAGCATATTTGAACAAGAAATTTTGCTTTTGATAAAAATATTTTTTTCAGTTATTAGCATTGTATTTTGATTTCAAATTGATAACATAGTTTGAAACTATTTCAATAAATTTGCAGACACATACAGGATCACGATATCAAGTTGAATCGCTGTGATAAACAAGATGGCGTTATTATCATGATATTCATACAGAGTATTTTTGTTGTTGTTTCATTCTGTTATTTTGGCTGTTTATTCAGCCTCCACACGATAACATATTCAGGTGATCAAAAAATGACAACCTGGCATTAGAACTCGTCATCAATTTGGTATGATCCTTTGCCTCGAAGCTTCTTGGACATTGCAGCATTTCGGCGAAATGTTGAATGGATTTCGCAACAATGACTGCGCGCCGGCTCACGGGAGCAAAGAGCATCATTAATCTTTGCGAACGCATTTTCCCAAGACTTTTAACGAAATATGAGTTAGTATAGGCGACGGAACCAATGGACTATTCGGTATGGTCCATCTTGGAACCAAGAGCCTACAGGTATAGCACACAAATCACTAGAACATCTAAAATTCTGTCCCTTTGTGCAGATTCGGAACAAATATTTGAAGAAGAACTCGCGGCCACCGTGGATGGGTTCCGAAACGCCTGAAGCGTGCAGCATCTCAGCACCAGGCGGCATCGTATTTTCCAGAAATGAACAAATATAACTTAGCAAGTGTGCAAACGTATTGCTATAACAAACAACACATATTGACTTTTTTAATCCAACCATAAGGGATAGTTTTAATCGCCATTAAAACTGTACGGATGGCTATTCGGACACCCTGTAGTCACTTTTTTCAATCACACGCAGTGTAGGCTACTACGACAATTAAAGAGGTCCATTAGATAATTTGCATCGCTTTCAATAAGGTTAACATTTTGCCATTTGGGTTGATTTCAACGAGAATTTCGGGCGAAATGACGCCTCAGCGTGCATCGTTTGCTCAGCGTGAAGTCTCATTGAAATGTGTCGTAGTTTCGAGAATGGAGTCGAAGGAACAGCAAGTGCGCGAGAACATTTGAACACCGCTTCAACACACTTCTTTCGCACCGAGCCATCGGAAAGATGTTGAAAATTCACCAGTCTACATTGTGTCGTATCATAAAACGTTTTGGGGACCGCTTAACTGTCGATCGGAAGAAGGTGAGTGGTAGAAAAAGTGTTCCGTACTGTGTGAAGGATCACAAGCGAGTGGTTGCTGCATTCAAACGCAAACCCAACTAATCCGTTCGGGATGTCGCGAAAAAGCTGCGTTTGACCAAAAGTTTCGTGCAGAAAGCCAAGAAACGAGCCGGGCTCCGTTCATTCAAAGTTCAGAAAGCTCGAAATCGCAATGAAAAATAGAATAGGACAGCTATAAAACACGTGCCCGTAAGCTGTACACATAAATGTTGACGAAACCACACTGCACACTGACGATGAAACACACCAAAAAGCGGACTTTAAACAAACTCCCGGCAACCAGTATGTGACTGCGAAAGACTAGTTCGATGTTCCAGAGTCTCTCAGGAAACAGCAAGTGTCGAAGTTCCCCAAGATATTCATGATTTGGCAGGGGATTTGTTTATAAATATTCACGACTGAATGCCAGAAAAAAACGACTGCTTCCCTCAAAACACACAACGTTCCTACAATGTTTTGGCCGGACCTTCACTACTCCAAGGATGACAAGACGAATGGTGTCAATTTTATGCCGAAAGATCTTAATCCCACAAACTCTCCAGAGTTGCAGCCAATTGAAAAATATTGGGCTATAATAAGCACGAACTTCGTAAGCATCCTAAAGTTGTCGCTACAGAACAGTAAATGTTGTAGTCATGATTGAAAGCGGAAAAAAAATGTCGGATCAAGCGTTTTATAAAATCTTATGCGTGATATTAAGCAGAAAGTTCGGGATTTTGGATTTGGTAAAGAAGTACAATGAAATTAAAATACCTTAACAGACATAACAGACATAAAATACAAACAGACATAACATATCGAACATTTGACACTACAAATCATCGTGACTAACACACCTGCGCGTTCTGTTCAGCACACTGTGATGGATGATTAAGCTGAATAGATGGCGGTAGTGTATTAACGTTAAACGTAAGAAAATCGAGTATACGCGCTATCTGTGGCGATATTACCAACTAAGAAACATTTGAAGTGGATGTTCAATGCGTAATCGATGAAAGAAACTGCAAGTGTTATGTATGTTTGTCTGTGTTAACACATTCACATTTGTTTACTTACATTTATTTACATCATTTTATGTACATTTTTCTAATTATATTTATGTATTTACATATGCAAAAGTTTCATTAAATTAAAATATCTACAATTCTGTACAAGCGAAAAAACCCTCTAAATCATATGAATAAAATGTTGAAAATTTTATTATCAGTATAAAAGGACCAACCTAGTCACCACCAAAATCAGAAGATAGATCTTATTTTTTAAATTAAATCTCCAGAAGACATCATCTGTCTAAAGTTAATGGTTTTTAAGTTATCGATTTTTGTCGCGAAATTTGTTCATTCGTACCATAATGCAGTGTTTTGGTGCGTCTTAACCCAATTTTATGGTGCATATTGAGCAATAAAACGGGCGTTTTACCCTGAAGTCGTCTTGGCATCGTATTGGAAAAGGTGTAAAATATGAAAAACCATCGTTTAGAATTAAAATCACATTTGATCTACAACGAAAACATCGTAATGCACCATACTCAATAATTTATTCCTATCTTTCAGCTTCAATTACCTAGAAATTCACGATATTGCTTAAACGGTGCATTTTGTACCATCCTCCCCTAATATAGTAATATAGACTTACAATTTAGTGTAGGCTTTGAAGAATAGGCTTAGATTAGAATATTTGTAGGTTCAATTTGTAGGTTGTATTTCAGCCTGTAAACAATAACAGTGGCTTTAAATAAAGGATTCAATAAGGTGAAGAAGACTTACATTTAGCAACTTATATGTACATTAATTGTTATGTTATGTATTTTCCGTGCGAGAAGTAACGATTATGATGTAGAAGGAGATATTCGCTCATCATGAGGCACCAAATTTTCAAACATCTGTACAATTTCCTACCTGTCGCACACTGACGGAACTTTCAACACTTTCTCTTCATATCTATCATTCTAGCAAAAACATCAATGTGCACTTTTGGTGCCTCATGGTGATGAGCGAACATCTCCTTCTACATCAACTTATATGTCTTCGAGCTGCTAGTGTATCTATCTCCCAGCATTGAGTGTAGGCCTATTTGGGATCAATTTTAGGTTAAGTTTAGTTAAGTTTAGTAATACTTTGGAATAATAGATTTTATAGCCATTTTCTCTATTAGATTTAACTTTCCACTAAATAGCTAAAATCCTTGCAAATGTTATAAGTTATAATTAGTTTGAGTTATAAGTTATAATTAATTTGAGCTAATTACGCAAACGATTAATGTATATGACTCTCGATCTGACACGCGCTTTCTGTCCTATTTCACTGTTTTCTTCCGCTTCTTCCCTGACATTCAAGTGACATCGCTCCTGTCAAAGGACACTGGTAGGAGGTGAGAGAACTCATGCATGTCCGTCGACGGTGCGAAGACCAGCGTTGCCAGACTGCATAGCAACATTATGAAATTCAAACGTTTTCCTTGTGGCTATTTTTGTTGAGGTTTTTAAAAGAACTTTAAAACTTTTTTTTGCACTACTTTGGGAAAATTCAACTGTATGGACCGTAAGAATACTGTATGTCCATTAAATTAGTCCAATAAGAACAAAAAAGGTCGATTGATTCAAAATGCTAGGAAATCTCTAAGGAAGTGATTGAGTTAGCAATAATTAAAAATCATGAATTTTTTGCTACACATGCCGAAAATTGAGATTTTCATTCTTCCCGTCAAACAAAGTCTACGTAAAAAAAACTTCCATTAACAAAGCACTCTTAATCATTGCTATTATATGGCGTCACGTATTGAAAGAATGTGTAATTCTCAGCCAGCTTTCCAACGACTATATTTAGCCGAGCTAAGCCTGGGTTGTAATTAATGTCGTCATACAACCACCTAGCGGCAACAGGCTTGACCATTTTCAGAATATTAACTCACCAATAATTATTCACCCACACTCGAACGAAACAGCAAAACCGGTACTTATAGATTCCATTCTAAGCCAAACACAAATACTGACACGCCTGGTCCAAGAGCCACGTACAACTATGGTTCTGATTCGTATATCAAATTCAAACTGGATGTGAATCACAGTAGGCATTACAACGACCTGCCAACTAACTAACCGCATGCCGACGACCTGCCGTATACAAGTCAACACAGACAAACAGGCAATACAACGTTGAATATTGCAACACTACTGACCGCCTCCCGCAATCTCGAAAAGTAACTTCCACTGCCAATCGTGACTAAATAAACGATTAACTGCCTGGCCCGTGCTACGTCTGTTAACCTATGCAAGTAACCTATCGGTCGGAGAATTCTTAGCAATAATCGAGTCTTTCCTTCTCAGCCGACCATTAGCATGCATATCGAAGCACGTGTTGGAAAAATCCAGACTCGCTGTGCAAACCATTTCGATGTTCCTTGTTCAATCCAGATAGAGAACCCTTAATACAGAGTGTGTGTCCGCGGATCAACTACCAACTCACATACAGGTTTTATTACATTATCAACGGCGCTTTAAAGGAGCGAATGGAATTCGCTGGAAAGCGAACTCAGCCAACCGCCAACGGGCACGTTCGTAACTCTAAACCGGCAGAACCAGCTTCAACCGGTTCGGCGGTTTTTCATTCACCCATACCGTAGACGTCTGTGTTGGGTTCGAGATGGAATGGCGTGAGGTGAGGAATTTACATACGATTAACATACTAAACTCTCTTGGGTATAATCGGGGGAAAACGTCGGCTGGCCAGGCTTACTGCGATACGAAAATTTCCAGCTGGAAAAATTCAGCAGGTGTACTTTGATGTTTCGGGTGATTGCTTGCGACAAAGTTGCGCTTTCCATATGTCGTGGAGGTTATGGGTGGTGGGAAGTTCACGAGTGCATCCGATAAACTGTCGCCCGATAAGACCTCATAGAGTCATAATTTAATTCGACTGCAATAACCGCGTTCGTGGGTGGATCTTGGCAGGCAAGGGTTGACATGGCGATACACATGTGCGCTGATTTCTCACGACGAGGTATCATTTTTCACATGTCATTGATTTTAGCCGGATGTTCTTAGCAGGAGGAACACCACAGACAAGCGGACAACGCGCGCGGTTGATTTCCCAATCAATATGGGCTGTAGCTCTTCTATTTAGTTAGGTTGCGCGAATCTTTCTTTCGGTGTAGCCTTGCACTTGACCTTGGCGAATGGTCTGGAAATTTCCCCATTGTATCTACCCATACAGCGCATTGTTTATAAAATATTGATTTTGATCCATTCCGGTAGTTTAATTTCGTTTGTCTTTCCTGCAACCCGATGCCCTTTTAAAAGACTGCACGCCACAGCTGCAGAGGGCATGGGAAACGCATTGAGCACTGAACGGCAAAAGCACGGTTCGGTTTTTTATTTATAGATGTGCTCGAATATTTGCCGGTGGTGTTTTAAAACCACACCGAACGACATGCAATGGAAATTTCCACTGGCAAGTTTATTTTTCTCGTTTTGTCGGTTTACATGCGAGCAGTGGGTATGTGAGTGTTTTCCGTTTTTTTTTCTCTCGACCAGTGTAACTCAACCTAACCCCACTTACCATACCGGTGGCACACTATCTATTGGTTTTTTAAACAACTGTGATGATACCGTAGGGAAGGCACTACTGTAATGGTAGAGTTTATATCTTTGCTGAAAAAAAATGCCACTGGTGCTGTGTGTTATGTCTGGTGAGTTCTGCTTCGTTGCGGGGACAAAGTGTACTTCGAACATTCCTTTTGGCAAGAGTAAGCCTTCTACCCCATCGATGGTATAATACATATGTGACGTTTGGATGGTTCGGTGGGTATGCGATTGATTTTACAGCGGAAGACTTGTACACCTGTCTTACAATGGAATGTAAGAAGAAACAATAAGGAAGAGTAGAGCAAGACTATAGGATGACGACAGCGAAATTGAAGAATAGAGAAGCATGTGTTCGTCGCCTGTCAATAATAGAATGGACTTAAATAGTTCCATGAAGGTCATCGAAATTATATCATCGCTACTCGATTGCTGTAACCATTGACAGTGGCAAAACGTGGTAAGCTATAAGTGGCGAATCGTAAAAAGCGCGATCCAAAACAAAAGTCCAAATTACTTGACAGCGCAGGAAAGTGTGAAACGGTGATAAATGCTGACTCTGAGTTCAACTGGATAACTTATTGATATGAAATAATTATTGATCTTAAAAAGTGTTACGAAATCCATTAGGCTTTGTTTAAACCTATTGGTTATTTAATGTATGAAAAATACGGAATCATCGGAGTCATGTGGTATTTTTTTCCACTCAATTCTTAACCCTTCACCTCCCATCTGAACGGCATAATACGTTTTAAATTTCCCGCAACACTATACCTTTTTCTAATATATTATTGACTGCTTAATGAATCCCAAGAGCAGAGAATCGAACAAAGCAGAACAACAAAAACCAACCACGATATCACAGTGAATTTGAACAGCTGTGGTCATTTGGCTCTATGCTGATTTTCATAGCAACCAATAAGTTTAATGAAGGTTCTCAAGTGGTCATAACTTTTTCAAAATCTCTTCGGTTTTATGAAGGCTTTATTAAGGCTTTGTGCACAAATTACGTTACGCAATAAACGGGATTTTGGACCCCCCCCCCCATGTAACAATAAGTAACACGTAACCAGACTCCCCCTTTAATAACGCAACTCTCACGGACCCCCCCCCCCCCCTTTTTCTCAATTGTGATAAAATCATCACAAAAACTGTTATTGTTGTTGTTTTTATGTTTAATTTTCATTTCAAATTAGTAAAGATTGCAAACATTAGTCAATTAATGTCATTTAAGTTACTGAAAGCTATTATAAAGATTACGAAAAACATTGCACTCGTTGTACTGCATTTATTCAGGTTACTGGATGCTCTTAAAACTGTTACAAATATTAGTTCAACAAGTTTACTCATATGTCTTTAAATTATTTAAAGTATCGCAAAAAAAAAGTTCAAAGTTTTATTCATATTACTTAAACCTAGTTAAATGATTGCAACAGTATTTTATGCAATGAATAATATTAACCTATTGCAATTAATATAATCTAATTCTTATTAATTATATTTTTTTATATATTAGTCAGAGTTTTTCTTTTGATCCGTGCAGTGTACGACTAATTCATGACGGCAGAAACATAGAACAACAGACGCAGTAACAAGTGCATTTGATGGAGGCTACACGTAGAGGAATATTGGATGATTTAACGCAAAGATTGGCATCAACATTTCTTGTGTATTAAATCAAACCACACATTGTTTTAGGTTAATGCAATCATATATTTGAAACAACAAAATTTCTTATCGAATCCAATATTGTTAGTCAATTAATATGTCTAACAGAAATCATTACTCATTCAACAAAATAATTTTGTAGAATCAACAATCAACAAAAAATTTAATCTTATTTCTTATTATTTCAATGGTTCTCATATATTATTTTCAATTCAACCGCTTTGGTCGAATCAATGTGCATTGTTTTCAAAAATCTTATTTTTTGATTCAACAATAAATGCTTTTTGTTTTCAATTGAAACGTTCTTTGCGGCGCTCTTAGCAACAAAAAAAAAAAAATGTTGTTGGTTCAAAAATAAATTCGGTTTTGTTGGAATAAATAAAAATTATGAGTAAGCCGTGTTGAATCTACACAGAACAATATATTTCTCAGCGTGTAGATGTATGATTTATGGAAAATTGCGCCAATTGCTGATTCAAATCGTCATAAGATACATTTTGTTACGTCTCCATTTATCGAAACTTTAGAATTTGGTCGGAAATCAAAAGATAGACTTAATCCATTTTTCCTAAAATTTCAGATTTCTTGCACCACTTGGCCATAAATGTGGTTCTATTATGACCACTCCCATAAGAAACACATGCGATTGGCCATCAAAGGAACCAACATTTAAAACTATGGCGATAATAGGTGCAGTGTTTCAGTGGGATTGTCGAAAAGCACAGAGTAGTGCAAAATAGAAAGTGCTTCACCAAATTTCAAGTGTGCGTCTCCTGTTTCAGAAGAGCGCACAAAACGAATGTGCGAGAGATTTCATAGCAGCACGAGAGACAGATAGCTGCACATGCACTTCTCTTTCAGAGACAAAGAGTAATGCACATTGCTCTACTCAGTGCTTTACTCTGTGCTTTGGCTCATGCTTTGGTAAATGGTGGCAAAATGAAAATGTTTGATGCTTATTCACAAACTAGTCGGGCCTGTCACCGTGTCTGTTTTTTGCACTTGTGTTGGCACAGAGACGACAAGGGAGAGTGCAATCGTTAACGCCCAAAGAAACGAGAGCAAATTCGAAATGAGATGTGTGGCTTTGAGCGCACGGCACAACAAGGGTGCACGGGAGTACAGACTGCACTTTCACGTCTCTTTGAAATTTAATGTGCTGTCTCGTAGCAGCGCGTGCTGCACTCAAACAGATTCGAGTCGCACCTTATCCCTGGTTCCAGTTATGGCAAACGTGATTAATAATACAAAAACAAAGTTTTGGCTCAGTTTCGATATTTTTCCTTCAAAATATGGATTGAAAGCTTTCATTTGACGTATTGAATGTGGGATTTTTCGAGAATTTTAAAACTTAGTTCTTAACTAGTCTAAATGAACACTATTCTACTTGCTACTTACTACTTTGCTTGGCACACAAGAAATTTTAATAATGCAGATTGGTTATTCACTTTTGTTTTTTTATTCAAATTGGTTTTTTGTTACGTAGCGATTTTAAAACCGCCCCTTTCCTATATGTCACAATAAGTAACAATTGCTCAACCCCCCTCCCCACCTTCATGCGTTACGTAATTCGTGCACAAAGCCTAACTGTGTTCACAATCGTCGGTAGATCAGGCCACTTTGTAAAAACGCAGTTTCGAGTGTAGTTTTATACGTCGTGTTCAAGTAGTGTGGATGTGGAGAGCTGTAATAGAACTTGGTGGAAGTACTTACTACGCTATACTTATTCTTGAAAAGACTTTTGACTAATGAAGCTGATTACAACACTTTAGATTAGATGCTAAACAAGGCTTCCTAAGTTCATGACTCATATCTGTCATTTCAATTATCAAACTCTGAATAAAAATCAAGAATTCTTAAAACAAGATGAGTTCGTTCCATGATTTTCCATTCATGAAAACAGAAACGGATTTGTTTCCGTGCAGGACCATCTTTGGCAGTGTGCTGGAGAACGGAGTATGGCAGCGTAGGATAAACCCCGAGGTGATGATGTGATGTGATGTGTACTAAGAACCCACCATCAGTGCAAGGATTACCTATGGCTGCAGGACTATTCTCAGCAGGTTGTTCTGAGAGAATAGCCTACGTGATGGCTTCTTGTAGCAGGGTCAGCCGATCTCAGTGAGGACCTTCGGAAGACTACTTCGCATGACAAGGGACTGGCGACTCCACGAACCCTTGTCCAGTCAACAAATCCTTCGACTGCCTTAGGCTACCCCCCTAGAGAATCCCCGTTATATAGTTGTTAAAGGAACAGTGGAAATTTTTAGCAAAAATGATTTATAAAAAGTTAAGACAAAAAGAAAGTTTCACGGCTATACTGAACTTTAGATTCAATTAACACATTTATTTTTGTTTATATTTGCACTAGTAAATGTACTGGGATATTGCAAATTTCTACTGTTCCTTATAATAGTTGTGGGCAATAAAATGAGGAAAAATCTCACAAAAAAAATTACTTACCATAAAAGCATATCAGTCGCTATGTTGCATCATAAAATCAAGAAATACTACTTTGCAACGCATCTTCCACTGCATGTTGTTTGTATATAGTGCTATATAGCACTCATTTGCTTTTATAGACTGATCCAATATGAATGGACCAAGAACTTAACTGCATATACTGTGCTGGTTTTTACAAGGTCTCACTTTTCTCATATAGAAGGACATCATGAAAGACCCAATTGCTATATATCAACTCGAATAATTTACATGAAATTTTACGCTATAAAAATTAAATTACTTGACTATTAAAAAGTAGCTATCTGCATGTCTTCTGATTCCATGGATGATCCAAAATTATATACCGTAAAAAGAAATAAAGAATACTTACATTTTTCGTGGTAGGGTAAGACTTCAGCATGCTATCTTACAGCGCTGCCTACATTGCGTTGGTGGGACTGCCTCCTAAGGTATAGCTGACGAGATACAGCATTTCTTACTCAGGCCGCTGGTGGACAGACCTCCTTGGTGGACAGACGCTCGCCACGCACCTCCTCAATCTAGCTGAAGTCAGAAGGACAACAGTGCCCAGGCTGCGCTACCAGCTAAGTACGCAACCCTTAGCTGGCGGTCTTTGTCATTTGTTGACCCGTGGAAGCATGAGGTAGGAAGTTGTGAGGACCAGAGCTATGTTGCGGGGACGCACGCTCCATCACAGTTGTCGACTCACCATTTTGCAGCCCAACGTAGGATAAACCCCGAGGTTCACCTTAACCTACGGTGAACCCGGCAGCAAAAACATGGTGAAAACTGGAAAGATACTTTGGGCAGGGTATGTTGCAAGAATATCGTACAATCGGTGACCTGCGTCGGGACCTTGGAACGATGGTGTTTGTCTCCAGTACAGTCTTAATGAGGCTCTTAAGTTCGCTTTCAAGAGCCGTGTGTACTTCGAAGTGCTCAGATGTTCCACGTCTACGGAAAACTTTGAACGCGGAAGAACTCGTCATATCATGCTCTGCATTCACATTCATTAGGAACCTCGGTTGATTCGGGTTACTGTACCGACTTCGTTTCTTGTTACCCATCTCATCTAATCTCTTTCAACTCATTCTTATGTGCTAAAAGACGCCAGCATGTGTCGGTATCAGCAGACAGAAATATACATGACATTTTAGTAGTGTGTAGGTAAAACGGTAGTCAAAAGTGAACCAGGCAAGGGAGCATATGTATTGGATATGGTTCTCCAACCAAATCTAGAATAGAATCTGAGATTTGTATAATTTAAATATCGAAGTGATATCGTTCCGCATCTCTTTAACTGGATGTCTATTTAAGATGCAGGCATACTGCATAATTTCCAAAATGTACCTGTAAAAGTGACCACGCGTCTCCATGCAAACAGTTCTCCTCGTAGCAAACTGCAGCGTCATTTTTTTTTTATATGAATTTATTTATTTGTACAGGCTAAATCGAATCAACTTTACAGAGCCAAGTTTTCATGTTTATATACATCAGTTATCTAAGAACTAAGGTTAAGGGGTTAGAACCGATTACTCGCGGCCGACTCGAGGTTATTAGGAATTACAATTTTATGGATGGGAAAATTGCGATGGAAATTTTGAACAAAGCATAAGGAACAATGGTTTTCTTATATCCAGAACTTCAAAATATTTTTTTTTTAATTGAACGTTTTCAATTGAAAAAAAAATCACTCACACACACACATACACACAACCACACTCACACACACAACCAAACACTGACGTACACATTCTTCAAAAGTTTAACCTGAACAAGTAAGTTAATCAAACTACAATCTGTTGTTAATGTTAGTAAAAAACACACAAATGAGTTTCATAAACTCCAGATTACGTACAGCCAAAATATCTCGAGCCGGTACATTGGGTTGTCTACATCGAGCCCGAAGGGAATCATAAAGCTCAGATCAGACTCCGCGATGCTCAGCACAATAACAAATAAAGTGATCTGCGTCCTGGTAACCTTGTCCACATTCACAGAGATTGCTGTCGCTCAGCCCAACACGGTATAAATGAGCAATCAAAGAATAATGATTGGACATGAGGCGAGACATCACACAAATGAAGTCTCGACCCACATACATCCCCCCAAATCAAGATTTCTTCGACACCTTTGGGATGATAGAATGTTGCCATCGCCCCAAATCTCCTTTACTCCATTTATACTGCCAGCCGACGAGTGACTGTTGACGAAAAATAGTAAAAAAATCATTAAAGGCGATTTGTCGAGCGTAAATATCGCCTTCTATAGCGCCCACCTTTGCAAGCGAGTCCGCTTTCTCATTGAACAATGAGATGGGACCCATATAAAGATGATGATAAAATAACGCGAAGATAAAGCACTTCATGAGAAAAAACGAGTGGTGCGAGGAGCGAATAGCCTCTATAGAACTGAGACCATCCGTGAAAATGAAGTACCGATCCGGTGTTAATGAGGCAAACATTTCTAGCGTAAAGTGTATTGCCGCTAATTCAGCGACAAATATGGAACAAGGAGCTTGAAGTTTACGATTGGTGCTATAAATTTCATTAAATATACCAAAGCCTGCTGACTTCTCTATCAATGATCCGTCAGTGAAGAACGATTCAGTGGAATCAACTTGGCCAAACTTTGCAACAAATATTATCGGTGCAATCATAGGACGATGATCCTCTGGGATTCCATGAAGTTCCTGCTTCATGGATAAATCAAAATGAACCGAATTGTCGAAGTCGGCAAACACGATTGGAAATGTTCGGCGAAGGGCTGACATCCTGTGTTATGTACATATGGTACAAGGTCATGAAGCGAGTTTTTTAGGATTCAACTCAAGGAGCTTCTCAAAATTTTCGATCACCTGGGGGTTCATAACTTCACACCTGGTAAGGAACCGGAGAGATAATTCTGAAAACCGATCCGAGAGTGGTAACATGCCAGCCAGCACTTCAAGACTCATGGTGTGAGTCGAGTGCATGCAACCTAACGCGATACGAAGACACCGATACTGAATACGTTCCAGTTTAATGAAGTGCGACCGAGCCGTTGACTGAAAACAAAAACTACCGTATTCCATAACTGACAAAATCGTTGTCCGGTACAACGTTAGAAGATCTTGTGGATGAGCTCCCCACCAAGTTCCGGTAATTGTGCAGAGAAAGTTGATCCTTGGCTGGCACTTTCGCTTCACATACTCAATATGGGATCTCCAGGTGCACTTAGCATCGAACCAGACCCCAAGATATTTAAATGACATAGAATGAGTTATCGGCTTACCCCAAATTTGAAGCTTCGGTTGTGCAGGGTTGTGCTTCCTAGAAAAAACTACCAACTCAGTTTTCTCCGTAGAGAATTCGATACCTAG
This sequence comes from Aedes japonicus, assembly GCA_034211315.2. Lineage (NCBI taxonomy): Eukaryota > Metazoa > Arthropoda > Insecta > Diptera > Culicidae > Aedes > Aedes japonicus. Next base: position 22,389 of record JASCZW010009402.1, on the reverse strand, counting down.
CTCTAAAGCCCAAGTAGACAAATTTTCCAAGGTATCCTGTAAGGGTCCTTGCAGATCGACCCCATTGGGTCCCGTGACAAACACTACGCCGTCATCTGCAAGTTGTCTCAACGTACAGTTGTCACCTAGACAACCGTCAATGTCTTTGACATCAAAAATTATACAAAAGGGGGCTTAAACATGATCCCTGGGGGAGACCCATGTAGCTAAATCGTGAAGCTGTAGAGGTTCCATGAGAGAAGCTCATATGTTTCTGACATATGTTACAATTTGACAGCAAATTGTACAAAAAATTATTCATTAATGGTGAAAAGCCACAAGCGTAAAAATTGTATTTGTATGGGACCTACTGGTCTTAGAGTTAGTCTATGCTCGGTCCCAAGCTTTATGATTCGCCCCTATTCTGTCAAAATAACAAAGCGAATCGAAACAAACACATAGATACTAGTACCGAAAGGTACCAAAGAGCGCAAGAATTATTGCAAGGTGCAGACACCAAGATGTACCTCAGACCTAGGGGTTCTGCAACAGTAAACCAATTTCCATTCGCAAGTTGCACAATGATGGTTGATTATAGAGTCGATGCGATTGATGAAACCTAAGTTCTGTGAATTTTATGTTGGTAAATATACCACCTAATATTGTGTTGCAACTTTTCGAGATCAACAAGGTCGCACACCGGAGATTACCAGTATACTAGGGCGGATACTGATATTATGTTATTGTTTACAAAATAAACTTTGACGGGACAAGCGAGGGTGCGATTAGTGTCCAGGCTGTAAACAACGCGTGATGCGCACGTGTTAAAATAGCTCCCATGTGTGATGAACTCGCATCTTGTATTATTGAATTTCCGTTTGGTGGGTTTGGTGGGGCCTGCCCATAACGAAGATTACACTTATGGTCTGCGGAGAGTGATTGCGGTCGTGGAAAAAATAACTAAAAAAGATGCTCTTGCGAGAAACGAAAGTAAAATGGTAAAAAAATGCTTCACCACACAAAATAGTATGTATTGCGTTGGGAAATGAAACGGGATGAATCAGAAATAGCTTGACTCTCAGAGGCCATGCTTATCTGGTCTATTTAGCTACTCGTTAGTGTGAAAAGTAAGCGGTGGAATCATGTTCTATGTATTTACTTTTTAATTGTTGTTGTTGGAGTTGAATTTGTCAAACGAGTTCCTGGCAATCAGTTAACGATAATGATTACAATGAACCTGCTGCAGATTTTTCATAGTTTGACTAGTAAAAGTTGATCATTCAGAATTCATTATTAAAAACATTTCTTCGAAACTGGGGACCTGAGATCTATTCAGAGTTTGTCTACATGACGTTAGGAATTCTTTTTAAGGTTATACAATAGTCATAACTGTCTAGTAATCACGTATGACTGCTTGTTAATAATTTCGTGAATTATGTAAAAAATGTTTTGATGCTAATAAATGCAAATAAATCCTTTTCAGAGTCTTGGTTAAGTTTTGGAATATTAGTATAAAATATTCCAACTATTTTCATTTTTTAGTTTTACTGAATTTGATTATGGAACAAACGATTTGCATCGTTCTGTCTCGCCAAAAAATATAAAGCGGAAGACTCGTGCTTTCTGTCAAGAAGTGTACACAATTAAGATTGTTGTCGATCGTTTCTAGATTCCAATGAGAATTCCACATGGGAACTTTAGGGTCGATTTCAATTCTTGCGCAATCAACAGCCTGAAAACAAATCCAAGGCTTCACAAGTCATCAGCACACCATCGCATGATCCTTTGCATATTTAGTTTTCGAGAAAAACAAAGTATGACAGCTTGTGGGATCTCATCGCCAGAGACAAACAGACAACCGTTTGACATCGCTGCACGGTCCCAAAAAACCCTTTCCGTAGCAACGATCACGTATGAACAGCGTGATCATTGCAAAATGCACCATCAATCAACACCCAAAATTAGCTCATTCCCTTGCACAAATAGCTCTGGCGACGTGTCTACTATTTGCAGAAAACATCTCCTAAATAAATAATCCAAATTCGGATTGATCAAAGTCGATTAGGAGATGTGTTCAAGGAAAATAAACTGCCTGCTCGGTTGGTGATGAATGCATGCTGTCGGATTATATCGGCTGAAAAGTCTGTTCAAGTTCCCGATCGTGGCCACGGATGATGCACGGATGATGGTGCCAATCAACCGGTTCGCTATAAGTAGGAAACTGATGCATGGCACTGTTTACTTGTATCTAGTTACCCAGTGAGATATTTTCACATGCATCACTGACCGTCACACCACCTACCAACGAGCGGCTTACTGCGACGATTTTGTTTTGATAGGCCCGGTTTCCACACCGACGACAACCGCTACCAATCAAAAGATTGCACGTGTTCACTTTGATCGGGTTTCCCAGTTATGCCGACTTGTTGCCGAGTTTTTGCCGGTATTTATAGCAATGCAGGGATTCAGTTTACATTGATGCAGTTTTTTAAATCTCAATTTGAGATTCTCAAAAGCAATTTGATTTCGGACTACAATGAGCTCTATTCTCAAGCATCTGAGGCGAATCTTGAGTGGTACATTTCAGATGTGTGTGTAGGTATTTCTCATTGAAAGAGCACCTGATTAACGAGTGTAGAATGATGGCATTGTACTGACCAGCACGTCATCGTTGAAATCGAAATCTGATGGTCCCAATGCAAACGCCATGAGTAAGGGAAATGCCATCGCATTTGGACCAATCTAAAATTGCCCATTTCAATTTATGTAGGACTATGAAACTAGTGCGTCGCATGGGAAATGACGCCTTGGTCGAATGAGGGCTGGTCCTAGCTATAGCTGGCGTTCGGATCAATTAGAATAAATTGATGACGCTTCTGAAATGTAGGGGTAAAATAAGAATCAATTGTTTGACGAACCAATTAAAACGAAGACGGTTTGCAAGTCATCTGCGTAGAAAGGTTTTGGCTGTACCGTTCTATCAATGGAGACGCGCGTCTGTTGTATCCTGTCTTAATAGGGTGGTCGAGTTTCTAATTTTTATTGTAAACAAATTAAATTCATGCAGTTAAAATTATCATTTCAAATATAATATCATGATCAATTAAAATCGACGAACGAAGTTAAAATGTTTATCAAGACTCTATGCAGCCAGAATCGCACACCAATAAATCGAAATTAAGAGATGACAATATACGCTGTATTGTTCACGCGTATCAATTGACAATCCACACTATTCGAAATCTGCGTCTGGTTTCAATTGATATTAATTGATTCGATTGGTTTTCTGTGCCGGTCAGATCGAACCGGTATTCGAACTCACTCATGACGACGTTTTTGCGAAGTTCAATTGATCAATATCGTGCGCATCAGTCCAAAGTACGTAGCGGATGTGCATCGATCGGATCAGTACGAGTGCTCTAAATTTAGCACCTACGCCCTAAGAATACATTGTTGGTAAACAAAACCGTACAGCGACAGTTTTTCATTGTCAACAAGGCCGCTTACCGGAGAGTACCAGTATGGTATATGTTTACTGATACAATTTTACTGGTTTTCAACTGAGCTTTGACGAGGCAGAAGGCGATTAACTATTCGGGCTGTAAACAACGCATGATGCTCACGTGTTGAAAAGCGCTTATGCGTGTGGTGAACACGCCTCTGACATGATTCAGATTCCTTTCTTACGAGGTGTCAGTAAAAACGACTATCAATGTAGGCTGTGGAGAAACGCTTTTCGATGTGGGGAAACAGAAAGAAAGTGTTGGAAAATTATTAAAACGTTAGGACAGTCCTTTGTTCTTGACAAAAGAAAATAGTGTTGCGTCGAAAAATAAAATCGGATCGGAATATCAACAGCATTTGCTGGCTTATCTTTTCTGCTGTATTACTGAACTGTATGGATAATGGAATTTTTATGAAATCATGTTCTAAGCGGTGGTAAAGTTTCTCTACATTTATGGAAAACTTTTCTCTTGGCAAAAATCAAATTCTCAGCTGAGAAAGTATTATAATAATATTCCATTAGTTATTAGTTAGGAATGAGATAAGGCGCTATAACCTTGGCAAATTATTGCCAGACTTTTGGTTTAAATGCCAAAAGTCCAACCACAAGCAAAAGTGATGTGTGATGTGATGTGATAGGAAGCCACCACCAGTGCATGACTTGCCATGGCGTACAGTTCCTCCTAATGGCAATATCAAACTGTACATTCCTGTAATCCTCACTATTCCGTTGTATGAAGGGCTAAAAACGGGGGTGTGGACCCGTAAGCAGAACCACTTACACAAAACCCACGTAAAGGATAGACAATCTCCTTCTAACGAAACGATCTTATTACAGGAAATGAACAGTAAGCAATACACATTAGGATTTCCGTCTGGTGGTTTGTTAAAAATAGGATTAGCAAACTCACTGTAGACTGTCGGAAGATAATTAGACCTTCGCAGATCTCGATCTGATGATTTCCATCAAGGAAGGCATAATTGTCATCCATGACTTGGGCCAGATAACCACGAGTCCCTCATCCAGCTTACAGTTCGTCTGGCACCCCTGTATTCCCTCTATATACCTATTGTACGAATATATGTATGCATTTACAAAATGTAACTGAAAGCCTCTGTATTTACTGCAAAATGTATTTTTACTATTTTGAGAATCAACAGACTATTCTATAGGTCGAAGAAAGCAGTTATAGTGATTGAAGAGCCCGGTTCGATGGTTTCTGAAACATAATATGTTTATCTTTATTGAGTGGCATTCAGCCTCCGCTGATTCGCCACATCAACGTAATATCTTATCGTTATATCACAAATACATATATTTTACAACAATCATATACTGCTACTTATCACATATGCCAGTCTTTTTATGGAATAGTAGTTGTAGTTCAGAAAATAGAATTTTGTTAAAAATGTTATGCTGAAATGCTGAAAAAATTGAGTATTACAAGCATTAAATTGTCATGCTGCTATGTGCCCTGAACTGCAAACGTTAATTGAAATGCAAAGATGTCGCAAACCGTGCTGTAATTATTATTTAAATGAGAATGGAAAATATATCCTACTTGAATACGGTCTTCAGTCGCAGCCACTCACTTCCCTATTGTCAAGTTGACAACGTTTCCCAGGCTATGCCAACGAGCTTGTCCAAGCTGAAATGCTGAAAAAATGTGTAGAAAACTACAGTAGAAAAACTAATTAGTGTTGTAATTAGTGTGATATAACCACAATGGAACTGACTCTTAGCTTCGGGTCTTGACAGACAATCCCTACTGAGCCCTTGCGGCACGTAAAGCCGTCCAGTTCAGCGCAAGGGAAAAGTCCAACCACTGGCAGAAGGAGCATAAACTAATCTTTCCAGCATCTATGCTCCAAACGATAAAATACAAATAATCACATTATTTAACTCTTTATGGAAGCGTTTGGTACGGGAGGTCCATGCTTTCTTCTTTCCCTTGATTCGAAAAAGTAGAGCGATATCAGACTCTCTTTCTGGAATCGCTCTATTTCCTGGAGTCCTCACTGCCGCACATGCTACGCAGTTGGCCTGGCCTACGACAAGAAAAATGATGCATTCAAGAAGTCCTCATTTTCCAGGTTGCTTTCGATAATTGGCTGCGTCAGTGTAAGATAAGATCCCGAGCAGGATGTTGAACATTCTTTCGGACTAGTTAGTTCAGATATAGCAGCTTTTTTATCGTACAAAATGGGCTGAAGGTTCTCCAATGCTTAAGAAATTTTGTCCGCAGGTAGGTTTTGCAAATTTTGAGCATGAGTATGAGCATGATTGACCGCCCGAGGTTGCTACTCCGTTATTGCCAGATCAGCTGTCATTACACAGAGAACCAACAGATGATGCCTGGGACTAACATACATCTTCAATGTGTTTAAAACCTGGTGAACTCAAACTAAAGGGTGTCCACGATGAAATTGCCACACACAAAATTGATTCGCAAAATTCGAGTTTTCATCCGATTGCCATCAAATTTTCAGGGATTGAGAAATAACTATTAAACTTCATTTTACCATTTTACTCGTATTTTATTTACAGTCCATACGCAAATGCCCGCACCTTGGCCTTAACCCCGGCCATAAGATTCTGCACAACCTGTGAATCAACCGTTTTTTGCATGTAAACCCATACTTTCTACAGTTCCTCGACTGTCTTCACTACCTTAGGTCGTTTAAGAAGGTGCTGCTTCATAATCGCCCAGTACTTCTCGATGGGGCGGAGCTCCGGAGTGTTGGGAGGGTTGAACATTTTCGGCACGAAATTGACCTTATTGTCCGCATACCACTTCAGCACGTCCTTGGAGTAGTGGCATGAGGCCAAATCCGGCCAGAAGATTGTTGGGACGTTGTGGGCCTTCAGGAGAGGAAGCAGCCACTTCTGGAGGCACTCTTTTATGTACACCTGTCCGTTCATCGTGTCCTGGGTCACGAAAGGTGCACTCCGCTTCCCGCACATGCAGATGGCTTGTCAAACCAGGAATTTCTTCGCAAATTTGGACATCTTCTGAGTGCGGACATGCTCCGGAACGCTGAACTTATCCTTGGCCGTGAAAAACAGGTTACCGGGGATCTGTTTGAAGTCGGCCTTCACATATGTTTCGTCGTCCATGATGCAGCATTCAACTTTCGTCAGCATGTTGAGGTACAACTTCCTGGCACGGGTTTTGGCGGACTTGTTCTGCTTCTCGTCGCGATTAGGGGCCTTTTGTACCTTGAACTTTCGAAGCCCAGCCTTAGTTTTGGCCTTCTGGACAAAACTTCGGCTTAGGTGCAGCTTCTTAGCCACATCCCGAACGGAGGCGTTCGGATTTCGGTTGAAGGCCCCAACTACGCGGTTGTGATTTTTGGTGTTGTACGGAATACTTTTTCCTTCACTTCTGGGCTTCCGATCGGTGGTCAACCGTTCCTCGAACCGCTTAATCACTCGCGACACCGTGGAATTCGCGATTCCCAACGTTTTAGCGATGGAACGATGCGAGAGGTCCTTGTTCTCGTGATGAATGTGCAAGATTTTATCACGCACGAGCTGTTCTTTCGACTCCATTTCCGCGAGTTTTGATCACAGGACTTTAAAACTTGCAGGATGTAAATAATGCACTATGAACTAAATCCACCCAAATTAAATTCTACCCAACGGTTAAAAAGTTAGAGCAATTTCATAGTGTGGCAATTTCATCGTGGACACCCTTTATATACCTCAATTGTTAGTGAATGGACATCGAATCAAACTCCATCAGATTGCTCACAGCAAGTAAGCATACAAAATGATCGGATGCAAAATTTAATATCTAGTACAGATTCTTAGTTATATAAATTCTAAATTTTGAGGTAATGGCTGCTGTCGAGAGTGCTTCATCGTAACCCCTTAACCATAATCATAGATCCATTTGGATTAGATCACGTAATCCCGATTTGATTCGTTAAATGTTCCAATCTGTTCAGAATCTTTTATCTCCCACAAAAATCAGTCGGCTTCCTAATTTATGATTTTTCCATAGAGATTCAATTGGCTTGTTACGATTATCAGTGACATGTATCGTTGAGCATGATAAGAAACAACCATCCATTAAAAAGTTGTGAATTGTTTCTATGTCAGGCAAAAACTTTTCTTTCCATCTGTAATTCATTCCGACTAGGAAATTGTGAGTTTAATGTTTTGATTTCCGCTGAAAGTGAATTAAAATAAAACCGACTATCAAGCCAAGACAAAATCTAGCGTCATCGACCTGAACTTGATTACAAACTTGCGCCTGATTGTACTGTTATCGTTATTCACCGCTCACGTTCAATTGCGTCTAAAGCAGAAGAATTCCAGAAATTTCCGGTTGATCTTATGAAATTGTTATTATTGAATCCGGACCGGCAGCAGCAAGTCATAAACCACTTGAAAGCACGCGTCGGAAGAAATTCTGCATCAAACCGGGTGCGGTAGTTGTGGCGTCTATCTGTGTACAATGCCAGTACTCCAGCAATTGCGACGTTTTCACATCAGAAGTGAATCAGCGTGCAACTTCAAAAGGCCGTTCTCTATATGGAGATTATAGAGTTGAGCTAGTTTGTCGGAAATGGCACGTAGTGCTCGAGCGAAACTATAATATATTTACCTGATAACAAACTATCTAATCTTTTCAATTGAACAATGACGGAGAGGGAGGGGTGAATGGAACGGTGAAAGAGGGGGAATGCGTCACTGCTGGTTATTGTTTTAGAGTGACGTATCAGCCGCGAAATATGTTCACGATAAAGCACATCGTTTCATGAATGATCATGATGTCGTAGTTGGCCACGTTTTGAATTGTTGTCAGTTAAATAAGCTCCGCTAAAAGGGTAATGCCTGTGTGTATCCAGAAAGTCAAAGCAATGGAAAAGTACCAGACCAAGAAACACTCGCTTGCTTATAAGTTACAACATTGCACGCGTAACTCCTTCTATGTAGCCAAACGGACAGGCTCGGTGTGATGGGTGTTTGCCATGTAATTAAGCACCATTTGGTGATTGTTTACTAATAAAATTGTTTCTAGCACCGGGCTGTCAATTATTCACAGACAATCGGAGGTCGCACGTGATGTGACATGCACGCTTTGCATCCATCGGTTCTGTTCAAAGCAAACCCGAGAAAGTGTCGGACTAAGATGGAAGCACGGGAGGACGTGCTCTCTGTCAGTAGAATCATGCGGTGCAAGGTGAATTTAATATCTCAGGTGGTCTATTTTCTTCAGTTGATGGGGAAGACGGGTGGAGTAGCGGGGTATCAAATGAGATTTAGCAGTGGAGCGAAAGAGTAAAACTGAGATCACACCGTTTGACGAAACGCCAAATATTTGGCAAATTTGGTCAAATATACTTGACTAACATTTGATCGTCAAATATATTTGACCAAATAATGCAATGGCAAATGTTTGGTTTGTGTTTGTCATTTAAATTATTTGATAATAAGACAAATAGTGTGATACCCTTTGTCAAATATATTTGCTCAAGTCTAAAGGGTCACCCACAATTGATACGTTGCGGATGCGTTGACGTAAATTTGACAGAAAACCTATGGGAAAACTGTCAAATTCACGCAAACGCGTCCGCAACGTATCAATTGTGGGCCAGCCATAACAAATAATTTATTTGACACTCGGGAAATTCTTGAGTGGCAAACATGAGCAAATTCATACACAGAGAAAAATAAGCCAATTCGTACACAGAAAAAAATCCGTTCTGAATAGAAACCCGTTTATTTTATCGTGATTCTGTTCACGAATGATGAAACATAACCACAAACCATTCCAGGACCATTTCGCTTGTTGTTGACGACCGTTTCCGTGTTTGTTACGATATTTACCCTTAGCAGAAATATAATAAGCCTTGCGAAGTTTAAGCAGATGCAGTTCGGTCAAGTAGCAAAAACGAATGTTGTTTTGTGGAAATATTAACAGATTGCTCAGAATTTATTTCAGAGACCTTGAATATATCAAAGAGCTCAAGGAAATCCTCTAAATATTTTTTTCAAGACTGCAGGATGCTTCAGGAATTATTTTGAAGGTCTTCAACAGTTCAAAAGTTTAAATCACGTTCCGTTTTTTAGAAACCAGTTTGCTCAGAAACTATTTCCAAGTCCTTTAGGGTGTCAAAGACTTGAAGAAAGTCCTATGCATATTTTAAGACTTCAAAATGAACAGCGATAGAAAACAGTATAATAACAATCAAATTCCTTCCTTAGCTCAGTTGGCAAAGGCGCAGCTACTAAGCAAACCATGCTGGATCTGGCTTATACTTGTCACACAATCATACCATAGATTAACTCTAAGACCAGTATACAAACACGATATTTTTCTTGGCTCAGCCAGTACTAGCACATCGGTCCCAAGCTCGGTCCCAAGCTCAATAATGCGCCCCTTATAATGAACTCACACGAACACACTCTCAAATATTCTGTCAAAGTAACACAGCAAATCAAAACAAAGGCGCAAATATGTACAACAAGGTGCTGGCTTCAAGGTGTACTTCAAACCAAGGGGTTCAACAACAGTGATCCAATTTCAAATCGCTACTTGCATGTTGATTGTAGATCATACTAATGCAAAAAATTTACATGGCATTGAAAACTCTCAATTAATAACTGAGAAAGTGCATCTAGAACACTAAGTTCTTCAACTTAGATGCAGGCGTTAGTCCCAGTAGAGACGTCATAAAGCCAAGATGATGATGAACCATCAATTCAAATCACACCTGTCAGATATTCTTTCATGATTCAAATTGCTCAGCAATTATTTCATAGAGCTAAAGGATATAAAAGATCTTGGAAAAGTTCATTCAATATTTTCTTAAAACTTCACAACGATCAGGAATTATTTTCTAGACCTTGCATGTGCCATCCATGTCCCGTATCTCTTATATTTTAACTTCTCTGAATTTCAGTGAATCGATCTCCGAAGTTTTGAGGATTTATCTGTAGTTTCGGGGACTTCCCTGAATTTCCTGAATTCTCTGAAATTAAAGAGGGTTATCTGAAATTTATGGGACTTCCTTGTTGCTTTAGGACTTTACTAAAGTTCTCGAGCTTAAATTGAATTTGTCTGGAATAAGTTGTTCCCAGTTCTCAGAAGTTCTTTTAACTTCACTGTAATTCACTTAAATTCTCGGGACTTTTTCGAAAACTTCAGGACTTAGTTGGAATTGTACATTTTTTTAAGTTTTACACAAACTTCCCAATTTAATTACGATACTGTTTGACCAAAGCAGCGCGACAAAGAAACAACCAAATATATACATGGAAAAAAATGACCGGGGATTGAAATAACAATCTCGATAGGTGAATTAAACACATTTTTGTTTCAACCACGAAATATGTTTAGCTCGAAGTAATTTTGGAATTGAATCAACCATGCTTCATTGTAAAAAGAGCCATAAGTCTTACACATCTGTCATATGTGTATCATCAACATGTGTATATCAACCTGTGTGCACAGAGAACAGACGTCCAGGCTCAAACGACCGCTTGTGATTAGAAACGGTCGATTCAAATTAGTATGGAATGTCTAATGGGGTGGCGCTAGTGTTTCAAGTTTGACATAAGGACATTGACAGCGTTGTTCTGTTACGCCATCAATGTTGGTAAACAAAGTGGTGGTAAACGGTTGAAATGGGATGAAAAAGTGAATACTATTGGCGCAGAAAAATTAGTTCAAACGAGTTTAATACAAAAACGTGATGTCATAGGAATGTTTTTAACCAGTATTGTCGGCAATTGGAAGCCCCACTGTATTTTATAGGAATTATTACGCTGGCAATTTGACGTTGTTCACGATCGGGTGTATCTTTTTGTGTTGTATTCTTGTGGAAACTGACACCTCACATACGGCGAATTTTAAGCAGATTACCTTGCCGGTACCATGCTTTAATCGATTACTAACTTTCGGCAAATATTGGTTTTGCTTTGCAAAGTAGCAGTTTTGTTTACGGTCCTGATACCTCTGCTGCCGTTGCATGTTGTCCTTTATGGCACCTCTAGGCGCAGGTGCGTCGTCTTTTCTGGCGGTGTTAGATTTTCGACAAATCCGTGGGTGGGAGTCTCGTCCAGTAAGCTACGAATGAAAGCAAAAATTCTACAACCCAATTTTCAACTGACTATCTCTTAACTCTTTAACCTATGTACTGCTGACAACCAGTTTTGCCGTGTTTTCCTCATCCGGGAGGTCCGTAACAGACAGGAATTGACATTGTAGACGAAATACGCGTATCTGTCGAAGATAAGCAAAGGAATTGATGTTCCGCAAGGGAAATTACACTCGAAGGTGTTGAAACGCGCAGGAACCCCGATGGCACTTGAATTAGTTTTCCTATGATTACAAAGGTTTTCGATCCGGATACCGTAGCAAACAGATGGTTGGTTCTTTTGATTTGCCGGAAACATCTAGACGATAGAAAACTAGGTGCTGCAGCGACTGTCATATGGTATAACGAGAACTGGTATGGGTCTACATATGGTAGAAACACGCGATACTTGCTGCTACAATAAACGAAAAGCTAACGTTAATTTAAATCAGGATTTCAATGGTTGTTAACTACTAACCGGCAATTAATAATAATAAAATAGAACTAGAAAAAGTTCTGCTAAACTGTTTTCTACAGTTTTGTAAACAAACTGCTCGAAAGAGGCGATACATCAACATTTCTAGATCTTTTTGTTTACATGGGTGCCGGATGACAGATCGAGAATTGATCTGCACGGTGAACGCTTCTAACCCAAGCGAAGAGTAATATATTTTTACCTCTTTTCATCGTGATGGCTGTCATTAGTATGGAATGTCGCCGCACTACGGCGCCACTATAGTAGCATATACATGATTTTTTGTTATAATTGTATGAGCCAATTCGTCTGTTCTCTGTGCTGTATGTATGCTTGAAGACCACTATACAAAACAATACAAACAACAACCTGGTAGTTTTCAGTTCGATTCCAAATTCATCGTGGCGTCCGAAGAGGAAAAAAATTGGAGGAAGGTCTTAAAATTAGATTCAACGCTTAGGGAAGGTCCATTAATTATGTCACGCAGTAAGGGGTGGATGGGGGAGTTCGGGAAAACGTGACAATCCATACAAAAAAAAATTGAAGGTCATAACATAATTAATGGACGTTCCCCTATTAACTTCCATCATGTAAACGAGAAGATGAATATTCGAATGTGTAAGTTTGTTGGGCTTAACAATACTATCAGCGGGCGGATAGTCATGAAGAAAATGAATGTATCTTTTGGCTCAGGAAGAACTAGCACACCGGTATCAAGCTCGGTCCCAAGCTTAATGATTCGCACCTACCAACGTAAATCACACCAACATACCCTCAAATATTGTGTGAAAATTTAACCTAGGAGTTCTACAGCACTGAACCAATTCCAAATTGCTAGTTTCATATTGATTGTTGGTGCTATTATTGGAACAATACAAATATCAACAAAACCATTCTTTAATCGATCCCAAATTATGTGGTGACAAATTCATTCTCAACTATTCCGGAAACAAAAATCTTATTCACAAAAAAAATTTAACTGATCCCAAGCATATTTAAGTATATATAAATCAACCATACTCTGAAGTTGATTCAAGCATATATTCGCAATCTAAAAATATAGTTGATTTTAGATGAAATATCATTGATTGAAATATACTTTTTTTTCCGTGTATTTGCAAACAGTATGGTCCAAATCACAGTGACGTCACACCTCGGATTTGACAGATACTGGCGCCCTTGTGTTCAGAAATTCGTGTGTGAGAAAAAAGGACGGGAAGCACGACGGTTATTGCTATCTCTTATGCTCTCATGGTCAAAAGTGAGGTTAGCTTTTTCCGTGGAATAGTCTAGAATAAGTAATCAAATATTTTTAACGAAAGTTGGTTGTTTGACCGATTGACATATTTGGCCATACAATTTTGAGTCAAACATTTGCCAAAACTAATCAAAGTGTGATCAACAATCAATATGCTACTAGCGATTTGAAGTTGGATCACTGTTGTAGAACACCTTGATCCAAAGTGCACCTTGAAGCCAGCACCTAGTTGCACACATTTGCGCCTTTGTTTTGATTTGCTGTGTTATTTTGACCAGTGCCTTGGATTTTCATAAAATATTCATGAGAAGTAAAAATGATTTTATCCCAGTGTAATGATGATGTTTACATTCCCGGTTTTCATGGTTACCACTATCACTTCTATGCCCACTGGATTTTGTTTGCTGCAATGAATGAAGTCAGCTCTAAGTGCGGGTCAAAAATCTGCTGTCACTGTTGTTTTGATTATCAATCGGTCAGCATGAATTTCATTAGACGAAATTTGAATATCATATCTTGCGATGATTTTTTTGTATTATTGAGTGATTTTGAATCCTTATATGAACATGAAACAACTGAGGCCGTCATCATCGTTCCATACACTGAAAAAAAATCAATAATTTTTATTATTAAAATTGGCACTTAAATCGGTCAACTTTTGCTTCCAATTGAAATCATCTGAGCCAGTATGATTTTCATTTGCCGCACATAATTTTTAACACACGTCACTTAATACACAGGTTCTTTTCCAATGAGACTGATGTGGTCCGCACATAATTTTCAATGGCGTGAGAAATGTCATTTAAGTGTGTTTTCACTTTGCCCTATCCCATCCATCTTCGCACTTAAAACGGAATAAATAACCGGGCGCGAAAAATAATCAGCAGAAAACAAAGTTGAAAAACAAAGCGATTGTTCTGAATGGGAAAGGTGAGTCGAAATCCGTATTCGATTGCCGGGAGAAACGTGTTTTGTTAACCTCGAATTTATTTTCAGGAAATTACAGCATCCGCTGAGGATTTGGAGGAAAATTTTAAGCTTGAACCAGAATCCTCCAAGGTCAACAAGAAGGAAAAGAAACGTAAGATTCAGGAAGCCGAAGCCGGTAAGTTATTGATGAAAGCATGAATATTCTGGATTTTTGATGGATCTGTTTTTATAGTTGTGAAGCGGCCGAAGCAAAGTGATGATGAAGAAAATGGTCAACCGGAGGAAGATGGTGATGCTGAAGAACAAGAAGCGTCTCCGGTCGGAAGCAGCAGTGCATTTGAAATACTGCTAGGCAATCAGGAATTCGATTCGCTTCGTGGTAAGGTGTCGGACAATACGTTGAAGGCGATCGCAGAAACGGGATTCACAAACACCTATGGCCTGTTGATGGGAGCTGCCAGTCGGCATACGGAGAATAAAAAGCTGGGAAAAGGGTTGAATATTGTGGTGGCTCGCCGGTTCGTGTGCTTGATCATTTGAAAGGGACACCGGATTTCCTGTTCAAGAATCAGCAGTGTTTGATTATAGTGTGATCGTATCTTGGAAATTGGATTCGAGGAGGATATGAGACAGATCATCAGTATCCTTCGTAGTGAGTTTGTGCATTATTGGCCATTGGTCATTTTATTAGTTGAAAAACGGCACACCATGATGCCGAGTATTTTTTACATACAAATAAAACCTCTTTCATTCGCACATTTATTACATGTTTTATTACATGAAAAGATACAAATAATCCAATACCAACCTTATTTTGAAAAAAAAAATCCATGCACCTTTTCACATAAAACGTATTAAAAAACGCATTTGAATTTTGCTAGGACAAGTTAATGCAATCCATGTACACTATAATTAATATCTATTCAGCTGTTGCACTTAAAAACTATATATTTATTGCACATATAGTTAATTACTCTATGGGTCATGAATAGTATTTGACCACATTCAATAAAAAATAAGTGCAGCACCAATACAGAGCAATAACTTTGCACTTTGCCCAGATCTATAGGTGAGTGCACTTAAATATGAGATGCACTGTTTTTTGAGTGTAAGAATGTATTCTAGCAAGAAAACCTTGGATTGGGCTGCCCTGGCTTATTATCCGATCCCGACGGCTAATTGATATTCATTGTGGTTTATTGAATCTCATTTCTGACAAATCGAAATTCATATTGAGAATGAACCTGTCTCCATAAACGAATATCAAAGCATTTGACAATCGAACGTTCATTCTTCTGGTTACGTTTGTTGTCACGAGTTATCGTTTGATTTTTGCATGGAACTTATAGGCAGTCAATGTTATGTTATGTTGCCTGAAAATTCACGCTTTTGAACCTAACGAGCATGATTTTTATCAACACTGATTTTGACAGAATGATTGGGAGTGTGTTCGTGTGAGTTCATTATTAGGGGCGAATCATCGTATTTGTTCGGGACCTACTGGTCTTAGAGTTAGTCTATAGTATTAATATTATGGTTTCAGTCAATCGATTTTACTCTATGGCGGATCAGATGCGCCGTACAGCGCACTACTTCCGACATTGGGTATAACGTACAGAACGAGAGTTAAATCGATTGTCGCTAGTCGATAAATTCGATTTTCAACTGAAACCATAATATGTGTTTAAACACGGCTGAAATTCTCATATACAGTATTGAGACCACCTGATATATTAAATTCACCTTGGAGCGGTGTGTGATGCCTCCTGCATCACATAGGAAAAAAACCCGATTGCTCGGAGCTGATTCATGTCCTTTTTCGCGATGTGCGTTCTATTTGATATTATTCATGGTTTAACATGGCACACTTGTCGTGTAATAAGACATCAAAATGATGACAGTAGGCTGAAGCTGTGACTAGTTGAGTTATTTACCATCATTCAAGTTCATATGAAAAACACTTAAATTCTGGATTGGACATTTTAGAAATTTCAGATATTATCAACTGCTTCAATATTGATCTCTTGAACCTACTAAGAAACTTGTAAACGGAAATTAAGCTTGCTTGCAGTAGCTTCAACTCGAACAAAGAACAAGTTAGGTTAATATGAAGCAATTAGTAGGAAGTGGATACAAAATAGGCTTTCCACTACGGTAGATGAAATTGTTTTTCTGACACGCACTTCAGTCGGTAATTTTAAATGACAGGTGACCCCTGACAAGTCAGGCAGCACAAATAGAATAGTTAAGCCCTTTCCGAGCAATACATATTTTTATCAGCATAGGGGAACAGAGGATGGAACGTTGCACGTAAACAAAGCGGTCAATTGTTTTATTTTCGCTGTTTTATCATTACGCGCAGTCTGTTCCTGGTAGCATATATTTAGCTGAAGTATGACACAACGCTTCATACACTGGTGGTGGTCAAATGTTTGCACGTTAACCCGCCGAGTAATTCCAGAAACACCCAGTTGTCATGGTACGTGCCACCTCATTTGGGGTGCTTTTATTATCTTGTCAAATGTGCAAAAAAAATTGTTAATGAGATTCAAACCATCATAGACTGACTTTCCTATTGTCATGCAGCAGTAAATCGAACCCCCATTACAAGGTCAGGATCGGGATGCAAATTGTGCTTGATTGACTGACGTTTGACGAAGATGGCTTTGATTGGTCTATTTGTGCATCCTTCAAATTTATATGATTGTGCAACCCAGTAGGCTGCCAAACAGCACACGTTGTTGGGTGAAGTGTTTGCTGAACTTGACTGTCGAACCTATCCGGTTCGGTTCAACCATTATCAACTCGCTGCGTGTGGATAGTGCAATCCAGCTGCACATTTTGCAATAGCTGGAGGAGGTGTTAGAAGTGTGCTCGAGTGACACTCGGTAGGTTTACAAATATTGACTCCAACAAATGTCCAGAACGTGTTGCACATTTTATTTTGTTATTTTTTTCTTTGTAGCGCATAGACTGCACAGTTACCTATAGGTTCATATACGTATATCGAATGACGCAGGAGTAAGAGGGCAATTTTCGCCATTGTCTTTTTGAAGACTTTTAATTAGTTAAGTTGTTAAGGGTTTTCTGCGATGAAGTTAACATCAGTAATTGCAAAGCACAATTTGAGTTATGTTGATTTTGATAATCACGATTTTCACGCCAACTCGTCTTCGTGATTGGCAGCACCCTCTCAGAATCCAATGCAACTTTGTGGGTGGGTAGACTATGTCTTTTCAAGCAACTTTGCATACTTTGTTTTTTCAAAATTTATCTAGACTACCATTTGAAATGGGCTTAAGTTTTTGATCGTTTTTTTTTAATTTTTTTTATATAATTGTCTAAAAGATCGCCATACATCGCAAGATGGGCACTTTTGATGAAACAAAGTTTTTCTAACAACCAACCTCACAGAAGCCAATTAAATTTAATTAAAATGACAATATGGATTTTTAGGCGTCTTTGTATGTTTGAAAAATCAAGGTTACTATTTGTAGAGGGCTTATTTTCAAATTATTATTTTTTAATAAAAAGTGGAATGAAAAACTGACAATTAAATTCGTTGGTAAATGACTGAACAATGTATACCACTGCACCATGGTCCAGATCCCGAATTTACGAGGAAACTTACTCCCAGCGCCTAAACTTGAAACTTTACAGCAATGTGATGTTCTACAACATGGTTTGTATAACTAAGGCCCATTTTTGGATGTTGATTAAAATAAGAATGGTCACCATTTTCACGGAAATACAGACACTAACTTTTTTATTTGCAGAAATAGACGTTTACAATCTTCGGCAAAGTTGTAGCTCAAAAAATTTCATGGAATTTTCATGTATACATTTTTTGTAGCTTGAAAATTGACCGATTTAGAGCATTTCCCTCATCAACTTAGGATGTACCATAAAAAGTGTTTTTTTTTGCCCTAACTTTTTTAATTCAATTGTGCTACAACTTTGCCTAAGATTGTAAACGTCTATTTCTGCAAATAAAAAGTTAGTTTCTGTATTTCCGCGAAAATGGGGACCACCTAATTGTAATCAACATTAAAAATGGGCTTTAGTGATACAAACCATGTTGTAGAGCATCACTTTACTGTAAAGTTTCAAGTTTAGGCGCTGGGAGCATGTTTCTTCGTCAATTCGTGATCTGGACCATAGTGCACTGGTACTTCACGTACCTGCAGGTTTAAAATAGTCCCTATTTAGTGGTCCTTAGCCTCTTGTTCAGTAACTCCTATCCCTACCTCCCCGCGGTGCCGGTTGGGCTGGGCTGCGAGCAACCTTAGAGAAGATCGGTTAACCAACCCCGGAGGGAACTTTGGTCGTAGGCTGACAGGGAAGGGAGGGTTTGCTTCTACAAACCTGAGCGTCTGTTCTCCAGGAGGAGCGGCTCACAACAGCATCTGTCCCCCATGTTAGGGGCGGCTAATCGACGTCCGAGTGCCAGGAAAGGACTCTAAGCTCAACTGTGCAATATGGTCCTCTGGAAAGTAGAGGGTTGGTGTCCGGCCCTGCGAGCCAGCCGTAAAAAAGAATTGCAACGGAAAACCAGCAACAGAATAATACGAACCGAGACCAACGACCCCAGCGAACAAAAAGGACTTACGATTGGAAACTCGGTACGTGGAACTGCCGTTCTCTCAACTTTATTGGGAGCACCCGCCTACTCGCCGACCTACTGAAGGACCGCGGGTTCGGCATCGTAGCGCTGCAGGAGGTGTGTTGGACAGGATCTATGGTGCGAACGTTTACAGGTAATCATACTATCTACCAGAGCTGCGGCAACACACGCGATTCTTCAAATTCAGCATAATCAACGTGCACAGCCCTCACTCCGGAAGCACTGATGATGACAAGGTCGCATTCTACGCGCAGCTCGAACGTGAGTGCGGCCGCTGCCCAAGCCATGACGTCAAGATCATCATAGGAGACCTTAACGCTCAGGTAGGCCAGGAGGAGGAATTCTGACTGACGATTGGAAAGTTCAGCGCCCACCAGCTGACGAACGAAAACGGCCTACGACTGGTTGATTTTGCCGCCTCCAAGAACATGGCCGTTCTTAGCACCTTTTTCAACACAGCCTCCATTATCGGTACACCTGGAGATCACCACAGCAGACGGTATTGCAAATCGACCACGTTCTGATTGACGGACGGCACTTCTCCGACATTATCGACGTAAGAACCTTGCGTGTCGCTAACATCGACTCCGACTACTACCTTGTGATGGCCCAAAACATTCCGAAATCAACAATGTACGGCACCGGCGACCGCCACGGTACAACTTAGAGCGACTGAAGCAACCGAATGTCGCCTCAGCATACGCGCAGAATCTCGAGGCAGCATTGCCAGACGAGGGCGAGCTCGATGTGGCCCCTCTAGAAGACTGCTGGAATACAGTAAAATCAGTCATCAACGACACTGTCGCGAGTTCCATCGGGCACGTGGAACGGAGTCGACGGAACGAATGGTTTGACGAGGAGTGCAGAGCGATTTTGAAGGAGAAGAATGCAGCGCGTGCGGCAATGCTGCAGCAAGGAACCCGGCAGAAAGTAGAACGTTATAAGAAGAAGCGGAAACAGCAGACCCGCGTCTTTCGGGAGAAAAAACGCCGCCTGGAAGAAGCGGAGTGCGAGGAAATGGAACTGCTGTGCCGTTCCCAAGAAACATGGAAGTTCTACCAGAAGCTCAACGCATCCCGCAACGGCTTCGTGCCGCAACCCGAAATCTGCAGGGATAAAGATGGGAGCCTCCTGTCAGACGGACGTGAGGTGATCGAAAGGTGAAGCAGCACTGCAATGAGCACTTGAATGGCCTAAAGATTGTAGGCATGGGAGACCAAGGCAACGGAGGAAACGGCTACGTCAGAGCAGCAGAGGAAGGAAATGATCCAACTCCCACTCTGAGGGAAGTTAAGGATGCCATCCACCAGCTCAAAACCAACAAAGCAGCTGGTTAAGATGGTATCGCAGCTGAACGCAGCTTTACCGTAAGGCAAATCCTCCAGAAATGCCGTGAATACCAGATCCCAACGCATCACCTGTTCATCGACTTTAAGGCGGTAAAACTATGGACGAAAACGGCTTTCCTGGGAAGCTGGCCAGACTCATCAAAGCAACGATGGACCGGGAGCAAAACTGTGTGAGGGTTTCGGGTGAACTATCCAGTTCATTCGACTCTCGCCGGGGACTGCGACAAGGTGACGGACTCTCATGCCTACACACTTGTGAATTTTACACGAGACGTAATTCATGTTTGTAAAAAGTCGGAGAACGTAAAGAAAGATTTCGTGTAAAATTATGTCTCCTAAAACTGACACATACGCAATTTAACGAAAGATTTGTTTGATTGAATATATTTTCTCATCTCTTTTAACTCATTCTTATGTGCTAACCGATGCTTGCATGTGTCGGTCTCAGCAGAAAGAAATTTACATGACATTTTGGTATTGTGTACTATTCAACATCGCTCTGGAAGGTTTAATGTGACGATTTGACGGCCGGGGTACGATTTTTACGAAATCTAGTCAATTTGTGTGCTTTGCGGACGACATGGACATTATCGCAAGAACATTTGGAACGGTGGCAGAGCTGCACACTTAGAAAAAATCGTGTAAATTTATGACTAAAAGAATGCACATAAATGGAGCGGCCTTTATGACTTAATAATCTGTTGCATGAAAAATTACATCAACCAAATTAAATTTTGCTTGTAACCCTATTTAGACACATATCAAGTTAATGTAATATTTCAAGACGATGTAAACGTTCGTTAGTTAAAAATTACACTTGAAACGAAATTCTAACGAAAAGAAATGATAGAGAACTGAATTTTCAGGACTGTTAATTTAGACCGCAGCGTTATAATCAGGGAGTACTATTACATGTATTTGGTATGCGCTACAGTAATAAAGATTAATTTTCCCTTTTTACTCTGCGGACACTATATTGAAAAAAAAATAGATCATAGTTTTGGCCTCAATGCGTGACAACATTATTACATCTGAGGAATTGATTTTAAAATGAGTGGTTTCCTGTCGCAGGAAGCAAAATAAATTTCACACATCGATGATTGCCAAGAGTCGAAATACAACTGAAGCGCAGATGATGCGTAGAAGGGAGGAGTGGCTCTTTCAGTTTACATGGATGGTCTTGTAATTTTAAAGGACAATGGTGAGCAACCAATGTAATTTCTGAAGGTCGTGTAATATTATGTTATTATGATGGATTTGTATTATTATTCATAACGGATATTTGAAATACCCTTAATTGAACATAAAGATGCAGCAGCAAACCATTACATTGACCTAAATTGTGTGATATTTTCAAATTGCGTGTCATGTAGTTTCCATAATTTTTTAGTGTGTGTACACCCGCCTGAAACGCGAAGCAGCAAAGGACCGAATCCGCCTAGGAAGTAGTGCAACGAAAGGCGGGTATACCTTCGAGGTAGTGGAGGAATTTGTCTATCTCGGATTCTTGCTGACGGCTGTCAACCATACGAGTCGTGAAATTCGATGACGCATCATCAGTGGAAGTCGTGCCTACTACGGGCTCCAGAAGAAACAGCGGTCTAAAAAGATTCACTCCCGCACCAAATGGACCATGTACAAAACGCTAATAAGACCGGTGGTCCTCTACGGACACGAGACATGGACCATGCTCGAGGAGGACCTGCAAGCGTTGGAGAGCGGCAGCCGCAAACCGAGTATTGTGGCGTACTATTGTTGATTATGTCTTATCCTAAATGTGATGTTGAACAAATAAATGTATGTATGTATGTACAATTAAATTTTGTGGTTGATCCTGTTCATTACCAAACCTTTGAACAATAAATTGGAAAACAAAAGATTTATCATAATATCTGAAGTATTGTTCCATGACTCAATAGAAATTTAGTTGTTTACATCAAAATTGCTAGATTTTATTAAACAAAATTCAATATAATGCTCAAAAATTATTTTCATGTCCGATGAAGCAGCGACCCATTACAAGAACAAAAAGAAGCTTGTGCAATTTCAAGTCCATGTATGGATTGGAAGCAGAATGGTACTTCTTTGCAACTTCTCATGTGAAAGGTCCACGTAATGCTATTGGTGATAATCTCAAGCGAATGGCAAAAAAGCAAGCTTTGCTCAATATTATGAAACA
>JASCZW010009401.1:0-42741 GCA_034211315.2 Aedes japonicus | reverse complement strand
GCTATGTGTTTTAAGGTCAGGAAGGCGCCAAACTGGACTGACAAAGCAAAACACAGTGGTCAAATTGCGTGCGTGGAAGCTGTATCGTGAGTGGCTGGTCAAGCCAGGCTGTCTCGTCATGAACGACGAGACATATATCAAGGCGGACCCCAAACAAATCCCCGGTCTCGAGTTTTTTGTCGGTACGTCCCGCATGGTGGAGGTTCCGGAAAAAGTTCCGGAAGAGAAAGATGGACAAATTCGCGAAGAAGTTCTTGTTGTGGCAGGCGATCTGCGAGTGCGGACGGTACAGCAAGCCGTTCGTTACAACCGGCACCATAAACGGGCAGATTTATCGAGAGGAATGCTTGCAGAAGCGCTTGCTGCCCTTCCTCCGCCCTCACCGTGGTTCCACGCTGTTCTGGCCGGATCTCGCTTCGTGCCATTACGCCAAGCCTGTAATGGATTGGTACGAAGCGAAGGGCGTTAATGTGGTCCCGAAGGATGCGAACCCGCCAAATACACCAGATATTGAAGAAGAAGTTGAAAAAAAGCGGAAAAACATTCAAAACCGATGAAGCTTTGAAGAAAAACTGGGAGAAATTGTGTAAGGAAGATGGACAAAGCCTCGCCCAAGATCTCATGAGCAGTGTTATTTTCGAGCATTCAGCTTGGGGGAGAAAATTCAATAAATGAATAATGCCAAAATATAGCTAATATATAGTTATTTAATCCCTGAAAATTTGAGAAGCAATCCGATTTAAAATGAATTTTTGGTGATCATTTTTGTTGTTGATATAATTTATTTCGAGTCCAGTCTTTATATTACAATATAATGGGTAAAGTTATCAATAAAATCTGGATAATCGATTAGAAATAAAAAGAGTTTTTATTTTGTATGCGAGAATATATTGGACACGGTGGTATACTCAACTGTTCAAACGCGTGCATGCGATGAAACAGATCCCCATAGGCTTTCTGCAACATTTTCCACGCAATCTGAAGCTAACTTATTCCGTTAAGTAATAACAACATTTCAATCTAATTCTTCACAGAAACAAAAGTGGTCCCAAAAATGAAAACGGACCGTGTGAACTAGTTCACGTTTTCCGCTGATTTTTACCCAAAAACGTGAACTAGTTTCCGATTACGTGATTCACTTCCCCAGTGCGTTGTTCTCGAAATCATGACTGCCGTTCACGAACACGGCACCTGATTTTTTTCCGTGTTTGCTCAACGTGTGATTCCATAGGTATATGTACTGCTTGAAACCCGTGTCGAACCCTAAATGCTTCGTTATTTTGGCAATGCAGGTGGAATTGTTTACGAAGCCAGCTTCATAAATAGTACAAATCATTTTCGTTGCAGAAAACAATGAATCTATCCGAACGATTTCGTAGTGAAAACTACATTTTATTTTCAGTGTACACAATTAGAAAGAAATAAGAAATGTTCTGCAATACATAATGCTTATTTGCGATGCAATTCGTGGGATATTTCTTGTAAATTTACGCCTGATACTTCGTGGGCACCTCTCTATATAACTTCTGAGCGTGTGTATTGGCCTTTCGATTCTGTTTAAGTGTCCGGTTTGGCTGCACAGAAAAAAATAATAAATTTTAACAAGCGCGTACAATTTTTCCTCTTTGATGAACCATACAACAATGTTTGCGATATTTCATACAACAGGATTAATTCAGGCGTTCATCTCGCTTAAATTTACATAAAAAATCCCATTATTTTCTGCGGGATTTAGCATTCCTGTATGTGCGTGCCAGATAACTTTTGCAGAAAATTCAATGTTTTTTTTATCTGTGCATACAAAGACTTTGACAAGGGTGTCTAAAAAGTTACTTTTTTGCAGACACAAATAATGGATGTTCCCCAATTGTTTTCTAAATACCTTGCCAGTGGCAGATGCCGATCCAGAGTTCCACCATGACGCTTGTTATGAAGTCCTTCCGAGCTATAGTTTTCCGTTCACGGGAACGCTCGAGTACCAATCCACATTGTTGATTCAGGCCAAGTTCATCGATTTCTGCAATTTTTTGAACCTGAACACGTTGAATTTCCACTGTGGGTGTCCAAAGTTGATTAGCTGAGACCCATCAGTTACGACTTTTTTTTTAATCTTAATGAATCGCAGTAAAAAGAGCCTTCTACCACTCGAAGCTTCCCAAACAATATGCTACTCACCGAAGAACCGCCTACTAGGAGCAATGTAAGAAAAATAACCGAGTGCTACAAAAGCATCCCACTTTCAGTAATCTCGTTAAATGCCATCTTGACTGGTCCGGTTCGTGTCCATTCTAATTGTAGCATTTCCACGCGTGGTTGAATTGTCACAAATTGCATTTAGGCAATATCAACGTAGCGATGAGCTATTGTTCGGCCCTAACCTAAAAATATTACGCACTCTATGCATGTGTACATATTTTCCTATCCATTTGCCCCGCTGTCTACTTAGGTAGGCGCCGAGGCGATCCTAATGACTATAATAATGCATAAATACCGCCATGCACACTGAGCGTTCATAATCCATATCGGCCCCAGTGCCGACTGTCACCTCCCAGCCACGTGAGCTATATTTATTGATTGTCAATATGACCATTATTGATCAGATATTTCAACATCGCGTCGCAAATAAGCCGTTCGTCGAAATGAGTAATTAGGCACCCACCGCCTGCAATACGTCTTCATCCGGCGTTCATCCACAGTCATACAGTCACAGAAAGCATTGCTTAATCTCCAATTTCGTGCATTTCTCCCGTCCTGTTTCAGATTCACGCCGCAACAAAGCCAGGACATTTCAATTAAGCTGCCATCCGGAATTCGGCTGACAGACATTTTGGCCGGCAGCGCGGCGCGCGCCGCTTCGCAGCAAGTTAACCTTCAAGCCCGCGCGAAGGTGAGGAGATCAATGAAGTGTGAAATTGAAGCGTCTGTTCCGTCGGTACAGAAGAGTTTGAGTTTGAAGTAACGCGGAATTTGAGACCTCCCGTGGGACCGGAGTCGATTCTGAGGGCCTGGAAATCAAAACTTTAAAGGTGAAGGTGAAGACTAGTGTATTAAGAAGGGAAGTTTTCGGATCTCGGCGCTTCGGTGGATAACGGTTTTCGCCCGGAAAAACGTTGAATATAATGAGCGCATGTAGCAGCTACGAGGCAAAAGCAGAGGGTGGTGGGGATTTGAAGAGCATTGGCTCTGGGGCAGTGTGGGTGGGATTGGTACGAGCCATACCGTTGAGCGGGAATGACTCCGTACACATAGTGACCGGGATGGATATGTGGCTTCACCCGGTAGTGCGGCATCGCACGGCAATCAAACCCCATCTGCTGGAAGTGAACAACGCCTATCAGCACATTCATGAACCAGTCACGGCGCAGTCGAGGGCGGGCGTGATGTGCAAAATGCTGGAACTCTGACCGGAGTGAGTTTCTCTGAGGAACTGCGTTGCCGCTGCGGAGGGCGGTCGAGATGGTGAAGATTCCGCGCGAAGCTAACCATCATGCACAACTCACTGCTGAGAAGGTGGGCATCCAAACGATTGCGCGCGGGGCGCCCTGTCGGTGGTACGCGGCTGATTTGCAAGGACTTGTCAGTACGAGTAACGTGGGTGGGGGGTGGGTGCGCGGTGACGATAACGATGAGTGTGGGCAATTTGCATTCCGACTTGCTGGACGTCATCTAAATCAGAGGGTTGAGGGCAGAGCTTTTTGTTAACCAGTTCGATTTATTGGGCCAGATGCATAGCGTTAGCTTTACGCCCCGTACGGTATTTCATTGTGAATAACTTTAAAGGGTGGAACGGTCAAAAATTGGTCAAACATGCTTAAGTGCTCACTGATTAGTTTATAATATTAATCATCCATCTTTATTCCTTTTAGAAGTTCATCGTCTATAAAACCCAGGAAAATTAATTGATTGGCCTTCCGATTTTCCAAATGCAAACTGCCTGGTTTTACGTTTTACTCCTTCCATCATATTTAAAGGGTGATACGGTCATAAATTTGGTCAAGGGAAAACGCGTGTAAATCGGTGAAATCGTTTATTTAAAAAATCAAATTAAATTTCTTTTTCAAGTTCAATTAGTATAAAAATTCAGGAAAAATATTCAGTTAGGCTTCCGCTTTTCCAAATCCGAATTGCCGGGCCTTACGCTTGACCCCTGCCATCAGATTTTGTACAGCCACCTTGTCCACCTTCTTCGCCGCAGAAAGCCAGTTTGCCTTGAACTGCTGCTCGTCCTTAGCAGTTTTTTTTGGTCTTCTTTAGGTTCCGCTTGACAATAGCCCAGTATTTCTCAATTGGGCGGAGCTCTGGCGTGTTGGGAGGGTTCTTGTCGCCGGGAACCACCTGCACGTTGTTGGCGGCGTACCACTCCATGGCCTTTTACCGTAATGGCAAGATGCCAAATCCGGCCAAAACAGTACGGAACAACCGTGTTTCTTCAGGAAAGGCAGCAGACGTTTATTCAAACACTCTTTCACGTAAATTTCTTGGTTGACAGTCCCGGAAGCTATGAAAATGCTGCTTTTCAAGCCACAGGTACAGATGGCTTGCCAAACCAGATATTTCTTTTGCGAACTTTGACAGTTTCGTGTGCTTGAAAATATCTGCTACCTTTCCCCTTCCTTTTGCCGTATAAAACTCCTGTCCCGGAAGCTGCTTGTAGTCGGCTTTGACGTAGGTTTCGTCGTCCATTACCACGCAGTCAAACTTCGTCAGCATCGTCGTGTACAGCCTCCGGGATCGCGCTTTGGCCGTCGTATTTTGTTTATCATCGCGATTTGGAGTCACTACCTTCTTGTAAGTCGATAGTCCGGCTCGTTTTTTGGCTCGATGCACGGTTGTAGACGATACACCCAGCTTATTTGCGGCATCTCGGAGAGATAGGTTAGGGTTTCGCTTGAAACTACCGGCAACTCTCTTTGTCGTCTCAGCGGCTTCCGGTTTTCGATTTCCCCACGATCCAGACTTCCTGGCTGTCGACAAACGTTCCCCAAACACTTTAATTACATTTGTAACGGTTGATTTGGCAACTTTTAGCGATTTTGCCAACTTTGCGTGCGAGTAGCTCGGATTTTCGCGATGCGCGAGCAAAATTTTGATACGCTGCTCTTCTTGCTTGGACGGCATTTTGACAACTGAAGAGTGAATTCCAAAATCAAAATAGGAGCAACATTCTACACACACACCTTCAAAATGAGGGGTGTTCAGGTTTTTAAATGCAAAATTGAAAGAAATACGTCAAGTTGATATTGACAAATTTGTGACCGTATCGCCCTTTACTGCCGTGGTTATATCCACCATGTTCGATGCTGAACGCCAACTGTCCTTGAGCTATTTTTCACTTTCAAGTTTGTTTTGAGTTCTCTTGAGGTTTCTAGCTATGATTGCCCAATATTTGTTAATTGGGCGCAGTTTCGGTGGGGTTTTCTCGTTCGGAACGAATTGCACACTATCATTCCTGATCCGTTATCCATAGTGGCAAGAACTTAAGTCTGGCAAAAACAGCACAGAATAACGTTTTTGCAAGCATTCCTTTACAAAAATTTCTTGATTGACAGTGCCATTTGTCACGAAACTTTCGCTTTTCAGCCAACAGGAGCAAATCGCCTGCCAAACCAACTTTTTTTTTTGAACTTTGACATTTTTTCAGCTTGAACTTATCTTGCGCCTTTCCTTTTTCGGTAGCCGTATAAAACTCTTGACCCGGAAGCTACTTGAAATCAGTCGTGACGTATTTTTCAACGTCCATTACAATGCAATCAAACTTTGTCAACACCCCTCTAGTAACTTTGTCACTTTGTTTGCGAGAAATCGAATGGTGATGATTTCATATTGGGCAGACCCCGGGAAGTGGTTCATTTTGCCCGATATTCCCCTAATTTCTGAAGAAAAATTGAACAATCACACATTTATCATATTAGTTCTGATAATATTGCATCCATTTGTGCTATACTATTGTGGAAATGTCTGGCGAATCCAATGGAGGTAATATTGTCTTGTAAAAACGTCACTAACTGTCCATTTTGCCCGATATTCCCCACATGCTGAAAGTACTAGACATGTGGTTTTGGAAATTTGGGCGAATTAAAATCTATAAAAATGCAATACACTATTGTGGAACTGTTCGGGGAACTGAATGAAGAGTATGTCGTCTTGTGTAAACATCA
This sequence comes from Aedes japonicus, assembly GCA_034211315.2. Classification (NCBI taxonomy): domain Eukaryota; kingdom Metazoa; phylum Arthropoda; class Insecta; order Diptera; family Culicidae; genus Aedes; species Aedes japonicus. Next base: position 36,583 of record JASCZW010009401.1, on the reverse strand, counting down.
GTTATTGTCCACTTTACCCGCTTTTTCTTACATACAGGAAGAATTAATCGATAAAATGCGATTTTTGGAACAGCTGCGCATTAGAATCAAATCAAATGCACTACAATATTATAAAAATGTCTAGAAAATCGAATGAAGTTGATGTCGACAGCCATGCAGACTTCGGGAAATGGCTCGATTTGCCCGATTTTCCCTTAATTTTGAAAAAATTATTGAATAATCCTACATTTATCATATTTTCACTAATAATATTGAACCCATTTTAGGATCTACTATTGAGAAAATGTCTGGAGAATCCAATGAAGAGCAATATCGTCTCGTAAAAACCTCAGGAACTGTCCATTTTGCCCGATATTCCTCATATATTGAAAGTACTAGATATGTCATGTGGTTTTCGAAATTTCCGCGAATTAGAATGTATAAAAATGCAATGCACTATTGTGAAACTGTATGGGGAATTGAATGGAGGGGATTTCGACTTGTGTAGACGTCAGTTATTGTCCATTTTAGCCGCTTTTCCCTGCATATTGGAAGAATCAATAAATATAATGCGGTTTTTGAAATAGCTGTGCGCTACAATAAAATCAAATGTACGGCAAAATTATGAAAGTGTCTGAAAAACTGAATGAAGGGGATGTCGTCTTATGCAAACTTCGGAGGTGACTCATTTTGCCCGATTTTTCCCTTATTTTTGAAGAAAAATTGAATAATCCTGCATTTATCATATTAGCTCTGATAATATTGAGCCCATTTGTGCTTGAGTATTGTGAAAACATCTGAAGCATAGCTATAAATTAGAAGAAAAAATCTGAAGAATGTAATGGAGACAATATCGTCTTGTGAAAAGGTCCATTTTGCACGATTTTCCCCACATATTGAAAACACTAGATATGTCATGTGGTTTTCTAAATTTCACCTAACTAGAATGTATGAAAATGGAATGCACTTTTGTTGAATTGTCTGGGGAATTGAATGGAGGGGATGTCGGTTTATGTAGACATCAGTTATTGTCCATTTTACCTGGTTTTCTCTGCATACTGGAAGACTCAATATATATAATGCGGTTTTTGAAATAGCTGTGCGCTACAATAAAATCAAATGTACGGCAATATTATGAAAATGCCTGGGAAATTGCACAGGGTAATTTTCTCAAAGAGCCTCCTTGTTAACTGTATGATGATTAAATTTTAATCTCGAAATTAGGGGAAAGTCGGGTTAAATGAACAATTTCTTGAGGTCTACAAAAAACGACAATCCCTCCATTCAATATGCTAGAATTTTTTAGATTATTGCAGTGCATTTAATTGTTATTCTAATTCGCGGCTACTTAAAAAACCACTTTAAATATTGGTTCTAGTATGCAGAGAAAAGTGGGTAAAATGGACAAATACCAATGTCATTTAATTCCCAGACAGTTCCGCAAACGAGCATTGTATTTTTATACATTATAATTTGTGATACTTTCGAGAACCACTTGTTATACCTAGTTTTTCCAATACGTGATGAAATCGTGCAAAATGGACAGTTCCTGACGTTTTTGCAAGACGATATTGCCTCCGTTTGATTTTCCAGATATTTTCACCATACTAAGGCACAAATGGGTTCAATATTATCAAAGCTAATATGATAAACGCAGCATTATTCAATTTTTCTTCAAAAATAAGTGGAAAATCGAGCAAAATGAGTTACTCCCCGATGCTTGCACAAGACAAAATCCCCTTCATTCAATTTTCCAGACATTTTCATAATGTTGCCGTGCATTTGATTTTATTGTAGTGCACGGCTATTTCAAAACCCGCGTTATATATATTGATTCTTCCAATATGCAGGGAAAAGCGGCTAAAATGGACAATAATTGACGTATACACAAGTCGAAATCCCCTCCATTCAATTCCCCAGACAGTTTCACAATAGTGCATTGCATTTTTATACATTCTAATTCGCGGAAATTTCGAAAACCACATGACATATCTAGTATTTTCAATATATGAGGAATATCGGGCAAAATGGACAGTTCCTGAGGTATAGGAGGAGACGATATTGCCTTCATTGGATTCTCCAGACATTTTTCTCAAGTAGTATGAGAATACGCTATTTTATCTATTGATTCTTCCAGTATGAAGGGTGTTGCGTTCATTGCGTCAGTTTTTAAGGGCAATCATTTTTGCAGTGAGGTAATTATGACATCTCTTTCGATATTTATTATACGAAGGGCAAACATTGTGATTTCAATCAATCTAGCAATAAGGACACTGATAATGTAAGTTGTATCCCCTTTGAACCATATTTACATATAATGTTTATTAAATAAACAACATGTTCAGCTTTGTAGCAACTTCTTCGGAAGTTCGCTAAAGGAATCAGTGGTTTCCTTAATGATAATCACAACATAGGGAAAAGCGGGCAAAATAGTCAATAACTGATGTTTACACAAGACGACATACTCTCAATTCAGTTCTCCTGACAGTTCCACAATAGTGTATTGCATTCTTATACATAGATTCTAATTCGCCCAAATTTCCAAAACCACATGGCAGCACTTTCAGCACTTATCCAGCGGCCTTTAATTAGTTGTGATTTTGGGTCCCATTTTTCCCACTGCGTATTGTTCCCAATTATACTTTCCCTTTGTTTCCGTGCTACTTGTACCTGCCCAGCGAGCTGTGGTTACCCATCTACGACTTAGTTCCTGGGACTACAGGGATCGAGGATTTGGTAGATGTCGCAAGCAAAAGCAGCAAATAATGCCTTAAATAAGTTTCCTACCTAGCCCTTTCCAAACGATAATGTGACCATTAACCTCGAGCTAGCCACGAGTAATTGGCATCCCTCTTCTACTAAAACGAAAAGTAAAATTTAGTGTACAACAAGATTGCATATTGGCTCCGTAAATTGTTACACACTCTTGAGCCTAACAAATAAACGAACTGAGTGAAAAAAAAACTTTGTCAACAAACTCATTTTCTACTTATGCCCTCTTCCTTTGGCTGTTGTGTTTTGCTTATCATCTCGATTTGGTGTAATTGTAACCTTAAATATTGACAGACCGGCTCGTTTCCTTGTTCTTTGGAAATTTGTGTGGATCTTTCACAATTTGTTTCCGATATCTCTGATAGAAAGATTGGAATTGCGTTTGAAAATGCTGGCCTCTATTCTTCCGGTCGCTGCGGCATTCTGGCAGTCGTCAAACGTTCTCCGAACACTTATATATTTTATTTTTGGCAATATTAAGTGATTTTGGATTTGGCTTATGCGTTTGCAAAATTTTTGATACGCTGCTCTTCTTGTTTCGACGCCAACATTCGACGCCAGAGTCAACATTCTGTACGTTCAAGTTTTTTAAATGCACGATTAAAAGAACTACGCCATATTTGAGTCGACCAAGTTTTGACCGTTCCACCCTTTATGCTACGTTTATTAGGACTTGGACCGTTTACTCTCGGTTTACCCAAGGTTAAAGTAGGTGACATTTTTTTGGGATGGGTTGTACGAAGGAACAAAGAACTGGAATTGTGGAATTGTGTCTCATAAAATAGTTGTCCGCAGCACTAGAACGTTGTGCGATATGGTCAGGGTCACCATTTTATTTTCGGCTGGTTTTGGTGACGATTTGGCGAAGAGGCGTCTTTCTTCTAGATGGTGTAACGAAACAAACAGGAGCTAATGAGCAAAGAAAAAAACCACATCGATTAAACTCTTATACTAAATATTTGGAAACACATAAGGCAGGGAACGGCTTAATCAGGGGTGACTGTTTTAAATACTTGTTAAGAAATAGGTCTAAAACTACTATATTTTCCAAATTATTTCACTTTAAATGCTATGAACATCTGCTCTTGCTATCGGGGTAATTAATCGATGCATAAATCATGATTACTAACCAATTTATTACTGTCATTTTGAAGATTTAAAATACATCATCTAGAAACCAACAAGCTCCTACCTGCTGAAGAAGTTCGCTCAAATTTTGCCTTTGTGTATTTTGCATTTGTTAGTGTGCAGCGGAGGGAATGTCTTCATCAGATGCTTTTCACATCTTGGCATGTTGTCAGAATGTGATGTTGAACATTGAGTTAAATTTATATAATATTTGGATGATCTAAAATTACTATTTATTTTATGTTTCTGCCAGTCATTTGAGGTTGGTCTATCATATGCATTGAAAAAAATGGTTTCGAAGCTGTCCAACAGTACTAATCGATAAATAATCCTTCGCTGTTGAGCGGCAGCTATGGCATCACTGTTGCTTTCGAGAGAGCCCATGTTCTCTCTCTTCTTAGTTAACCATGGATACAGCGCACCGGTGTTGTAACATGAAGCCTGCTGTCGCTTAAATTTGTTTGTTTTTAAACGAAGCGTCCTTTTTGTCGTGACAGTCGCGTTGTCTAACATTTCTGTGAGAGTAAATGAAATAAGAAATGCACATCGCCAATCTAAAGATTAATGACAAACTAAAAGTTTGGTTTTGTAGGTCTGTCTCATAACCAGCTAGTAGACGAGTTGGTGATCGTAGCAATCGACATGTTTTGGTTGATTGTTTTGGAGAGCGGTAGGGTAAAACGAAGGAGCGGGCTGAGGAACTTGTCGTTTGCAGCAAATCGTGAACTGGCCTATTTCATTTTGCCTTCTCACACATGCACAAAATCGCACTCATACAATATTGTTAGTTTATGTACAGATTGAGGAGCTGAAGAAAACATTTTCTTGATCGGAAAGCAATCAGCATGCTTGTAATAAGTCCCTGCAATTGAGATCTCTATTCCATGGTTATGAAATTTTCTGAGTCTAATGCTCGTTTCTGAAGGTATGTTCCGATAGTTTAGAAGTAAGCAAAGGGATTAATGTCTAAATATAGGCAGTTCTTATCATAGATTACATACAGTTTCATCAAACGTCCCAGGCAAGGGGTTTCCAACAAGGTTTGAAGTGAAAAGTAATCAGAGTTTACTTAAAATTCCGCAAAGTAATAATATAATCGTAGGTTATCACAATAATCAGTAGTAATCATAAGTAATCATAACTATTAATAAATAATCATAATTAATTATTAGTAATCATAAGTAATCATAAATAACCAATGGTAATCAAACCAGTAAACAGTAAAAAACTGGCTTAAATGACATTACCTTTTAAACTTGTTCTATAAGTTACAAATAATGTCAGAAGTAATGCTATATAGCGCATTCTACGCGCTATACAGTACACTACATCAGACACTATATATAGTTCAGAAATCAACCGTCGCTAGCGACTTATTTCGAACTTTAACTGAAACGTAACAGTGAACGTAACAATTACCCCAAAATTACTCTGATTACTCAGTGATTACAAAGATTGTTGTGATAACTTATGATTATTTATGATAACTCATGATTACTTGATGATTACTTATGATTACTTGCGTGATTATTTGATTACTCAGTGATTACAAAGATTTTTGTGATTATTGACAAAAACCTCTGATTACTCATGATTATTTGTGATTACTCATGATTACATCATGATTACTTATGATAACATGAGTGACTCTAGATTACGTCCTTCAGATAAATTTACAATCCTACTTAAATACCATTTCAAGAGTATTTAGAACGTCTCGATTACTTGACTGGTTACAGAGTTACAGGTCGCTAAAGTTAGGGTCTCCAAAAAGACATTTTCCAGTTGGAGCAAGTTTCTGATGGCCAAAACGACCAAATTCGGTTTTCTGTACGTATTTTAAAACTGTATATTTGTACCTATCATTTGATACCAACATAATCTGGATCGATCAAATATTTTATTTTGAGACCAATTGGGGTCTAAAACGTATGTATCTCAAAAATATTTGCAATCACTGGGTAATCAAATAATCACGCAAGTAATCATAAGAAATCATCAAGTTATCATGAGTAATCATGAGTTATCCCAATAATCGTTGTAATCACTGAGTAATCAAAGTAATTTTGAAGGAAGCGACAAATAATCAATGCAGTTGGAAACCCCTTGGTCCCAGGTGCTGCATGAACTGTTTGAAACCCGTCCCGTACCCTAAATCGATTTCATTAGGACTGTATCGAAATTACGTTATCCACATATTTTTCTTTCGAATCACATAAAAAAATGATGTATTATTGAAACAAATGGATGATTCTTTATAGTACGAGATTGAACTTGAACATTGTGAAGACCGGATGAAATTTATATTATCCGTTCACGGATCTAGTTCCGGACAAGTGTTCATCACATTTTTTGGACGCCTTAGCCCAACTTTTTTTGAATTCCTGCATATTCTCAGCTGCTTTATCAGTCTGTTTGTAGACCCTCTTCACAATTGCCCAATAGCGTACGATGGTCTGAAGCTGAGGGCAATTCAGCGGATTGGTGTCTTGCTCAACGAAATCTATACCGTTCACCGTGAGCCAATTGAGAATTGTTTTTGAGTAATCCGGCCAAAACAGTGGAAGAGTACTATGCTTCTGATATGCAAGCAGCAACCTTTTCTAACAGACACTCAGATCGATAGATTTCCGCATGGATTGTTTCGGTAGTGTAAAAAATGGTAGACTTCACTTTTCGACCAAACTTATCCACTTGAATCGACCTCTCTGCATCGCTTGCATCCTTCCCTACGCCGGCAGTGTAATATTGTGGACCTGGAAGGGTTTTTGAGTCATCTTTGACATAGGTCTCGTCGTCCATCAAAATACCTGCATCCAGTCGCTTTAAAACTCGCGAATACGATTACCGGGCACTTGTTGCTTCTGTTCAGCACTTTGTATGGCTATTTTCTACTTCTTGTTGGTCTACAGGCTTTTTGATACGTTGAATCTTTCTCCCGTTCTATTGGCAAAATCACGTATCGACATTGATTTGTTCTTCCGAATTAGAACTACCACCTTCTGATCCAGCTAAAGGTTGGATGATCCGGGTTTTCCGCCTCTTCCTGGCAGTTCATCCAAAGAGCAATATTCCCAAAAATTTATGATAAATTTTACACTCGCGTCTCTTTTCACGTAGCCATTTGTTCAAAACCTAAATATTCACGTCTTTTTCATTACTTTACCTTACCAATCAGACTAAGGCCGGCGTGGCCTCTGCTGTACATAGAAGTTGTCTCCATTCTATTCGGTCCATGGCTGTCACTCGCTAGCCTCGCTGTCTGCGGAGGGTCCGAACAGGGATGCCATATTCGTAGACATGTCTGTAAATTTGCAGACTTTTCATATTTCAAATAAAGGTATTCTATGAAGTTCAGATTTAAAACGTACGCAGTACGCAGTATAGTATTTAAACGCAGTATAGTAGATACAGTAAGAAGGTTTGTTGAAATGTTTTAAAATATCGTAGGTATCAATTAAAGTAGAAATCCTTGAAGAAACGAAAGCGGTGCGGCCACTGGGAACATCAATGGCCCAGAGATGAAGTATTGTATAGGCCCTTTCCTAGGGTAACATGGAGTCCCTACTTATGGTAGTGTTCAATCCCACGCGTGTTCAAACCCATGCGAAAAATTACTGTCAAAGCGTTGGTAATATTGGTCCTTTTCTATTAAGTCACAACTGAAATCAAGATTCACAACAATAAAAATCATATTTGAGAAACTAAGAGACTTCCTCCAAGAAAAAAATTCTCCTATGGTCAGGTAGAAACTTCTCAGAAGTATTGGGAGCAAGCAGTTCATGTAAGAAGAACCTTCAAAAATTTATTACTGAAGTTCAAGATCATGCTTACCAGAATTTCAAGACAGAACTTCCCCAAGAATCAGGAGAGGACTTATCAGAGCTTCAGGGAGAAGTGGAAGAGAGAGGACTTCTCTGAAGTTTGGAATTTGTCAGAGGTTTTGAAGTTCTTCCCAGAAATTCAAGATTGAGCTTCCTAGCAGTTCAGAAAAAAAACTTCCCCAAACTTCAGACGGGTGCTAACCAAGAAGGGCACTACCAATAATTTTTCAAAAAATCTGGAAAAAAAAATCCTCAGGACGATGCTTCATAGAAGTTGAGGAAAGAACTTCTCTCAAGTTCAGGAAATAACTTCCCAGAAGTTCCGGAAGAAACATCTCGAAATGTTAGTTGGAACTTCCCAGAAGTGCTAGGCAGCTTTTTCAAAGCTCAGAGAAGAACATTTCAACATTTCAGCATAAGGATTTCTCAAAATTCTTTAGAGAGAAATTAATGAAGCTTTCCAGAGCATTGGGGTACTTCCTTCTAATTTGAACAGGATTTTTCCAAAAGTTCCCGGAACAACCTTACCCAAAGTTTTGTAGAAAACTTATACAAAAGATCAGAAGAGGACTTCTCAGAAGTCAGGAAAAAAACTTCAAGAACAAATTTAAGGGAATTTTCTTAAAAATTGTGGAATAAAATTTTCCTCGCAGTGCCGGATGGGACCAATCAGAAGGTTGGAAAGAATAAGCTCAGGGAAAAACTTCCCCGAATTTCAGGAAGAAAACCCAGAGAGGGCACCTACCTGCGGGTCGAGAAGGAATTTGTAAAATCAGTAAAGAACTCCTCAGAAGATCACAAGAGGACTTGTCCGAAGTTGCGAAGAGACCAAAAGTTCAGTTGGCACCACCCAGAAGTGCTGGAGAGCTTCCTTAAAGTTCCGAATCAAACATTCCAGCATTCTCAGAATGAGAACTGCTCAAAAGTTTACAAAATCTCAGAAGTTATTGTAGATTCTTTTCACAAAATCAGGAAGAAACTTTCCAGAAGTATAGGGGGATCCTTTTAGCAGGAAGCAGGAATTTCTCAGAAATTCAGGAACAAACTTCCCCGAAGTTCAGGACAATATTCTCTGAAGTTCAGAAGAGATTATTTCGGCAGTTCAGAAAAGAACTTCTCAGAAAATCAGGGAGAAACTTTTAGCAACTTAAGAAGATTTTCCAAGAAATTCGGAAGAGTACTTTCTCGAAGTTTTGCAGAAACTTTCCACGTAATTCAGGATGGGACTTATCAGAAGGCGCAGAAAGTAACTATGTTTCAGGAAACAACAAATACCAAATGTTTCTGGAAGGTATGGTTAGGATCTTAAATGTGAATTTCTAAGAAAATAAGGAGTGACTGCCAAGAAGTTCATGAGGAATTTGGCCTAAAGTTCAGGAGGAAACTTCCCAGAATAAAGCAAAGAGCCTTGCAGAAGATCAGGAGAGAGTTTCTCTGAAATTTAGGAAAGATAATCACTGACTAACCGAAGAAGCAGTCTACACAAAAATCATTCATATCAACATAAGGATATTGATAATCTTGTGATGATGACACCATATTAACATATGGTACACACCATTTATGGTGTGATTTCATCACCGTCGATCTGAACTCGTGCTAGGAGGCTAACATTGTCTTCTCGTGAGCCTCTTCCTTCATGTATTTGGTTTTCGACGCATTAATCACAAGCCAATCCTACCAGCTTCAGCCTTAAGTCTGATGTACGTTTCCGCCATCGTCTCAAAGTTACGTGCTGCGATATCAACGTCATTGGCGAAGCCAAATAGTTGGACAGACTTCGTCTTTTTCAATGCCCGACATTTTGAAAACGAAGAATTTGAACCGATCAAACAAGTGAACAAACGAAAGATGACAGCCAAACGCACGGCATGCTATGATGAACGCATTAAGGTGAGGAAAATTGAAGCGGCCAAGGTAGGGATAATGCGCTAGTCAGCTGCAGGACAGACCATTGTGAAAAAAAACCGCTGACGAGAAGTGCAACGTTGAATGCCACCATCAGAAAAGTTATAAATAAATGTTGTTCCACGAGTTCCTGTCCTACTTTATGAGCTTTCACCGGATGCACAGGAGTTGAGAAGATCTCGGTCTGGTTTACTTTGCTGAAACTGGATGGAAGACGTTCGCTCCGCTATTGAATGTAAACGAAAGTTACGCGCAAGGAAGGACTTTGGTGACTGATGTTACACTGCGTCTGCGCCCTGCGTTTGGATTTTATACGAAGGAACTGGATTTTGGTAGAGTCATTCAGACAGCTATGCTGATCATACTCGTCTTCAGCTGTTACGGTTTCGAAAATATGAACTTAACATTTTAGAACTATGCAGAATGGAAAGAATATTCAAAGGGGTCATTGATCCAGATACTAAGTCCTTTAACTTGGTTCTGGTGGCAACGGATGTTCTCGTGAATATCCACGTGATCTTGTAGCTTTTGGTCACTGCTGAACATTTTCGGGCAGTACGAACAGGGTCTGGTTTTCTTCATTATCTCCCCCCCGTGTGCAGTTGCGACATGTTTGATTAGTGGGAAAAAGTCGTGCGCAGATTTCGCATTGGAGCTTTCTTAAGGGGTTAAGGGGTTCGCAAGGGGTAAGAAGTACCGTTGGCGATGCCATAACTACAATGGAGACAACTTCTGTGTACAGCAGAGGCAACACCGGCCATGGTCTGATTGGTAAATAAGGTAAAGGTAAGTACAAATCACCTTTCTGGGCGCCCGCCTTTGCGAGCGAGGTCTGCTTTCTCATTGCCTGGGATTGAGCAATGTGAAGGGACCCATACATAGGTGATCAAATATGACCTTTCAACAGCACACTCATCTGCTCCTTAGTTTTGAAAGGTAATAAGATGACTGTGTATTAGGTTTCATCGATCGAAGAGCCTCAATCGAACTGAGGCTGCCTGAGAAGACGAACGAATGGTCTGCGGGCGCGCTGGAAATCATCCGCAATGCGAAGTTGCCAGCAGCCAGCTCAATAACATAACCGAAACAAGATTCCTTAAGTTTGTGCAAGGCTCTAGAGTTTTCATTGAAGACACCAAAGCCAGTGGATCCAATGAGGCGAGGCCCATCGTTGAAAATATCTCTTTTTGCGATATTGACGTGTTGGTATTTTTCAGTAAAAATACGTGGAACTATTCCATGAGATGCTTGTTTCATGGAGAGATCAAAATGAATTGCGGAACTGCTATAGGTGAAGTCAGCGCTGTCTGGAATATAGCACTAAAGACACATATCCGACGATATCACCACTACGGTAAATTCTCATAATTCGAGATTTTTGTGTTCGGACTGGCACTTCTTTTCTATTACCAATGCGTTTTCACTCCACATTTGATTAATATTCTGAGCGATAGCTTCTAGAACTACAGTAAGATTCGGATCCCTAGATTCCTGGTCCAACAAGATAGGTTATCTAGGGATTTTGCAATGGTTCTTAGCAAGTTGACGGCATGTGAGCCTCTTGAAGAAACTACACTGTCGTTCGCAAGTTGTCATACCGTGCATTGTTCTGTCAAACAATTGTCAATAACTTTGACGTAAAAGTTATAAAGAAGGGGACTTTGGCACGAAGCTTGGGGCAGGCGCATGTAACTAGTTCTGGATGTTGTCAGTTGTCCGAGCGAAAAGTTCATTTGCTTTTCTGACAACAATTTGTACAATTAATTATTTAAAATTCCGCGAAACCCACATCTCTGCATATTATCCGAAAGGATTTTAATGGAAACTGAATCAAAAGCTCCCTTAATGTCCCGGAATATTGAAGCTTAGCTATGCCTCTTGTATGTTTTCCAAAGTTTTGAGAAAATTTCAATATAGTCTGGAAAAAAAATTGTTCTACGATGAATCGTTCTTGAGTCATGTATTTTTAAAGAAAGTGATGTTCGCGAAAATTGGAAAACTTCAATTGGCGTTTTCCAGGAAAACTGGCAACCCTGATTTTTAAGTATTGTTTTTTGTTCATATTTCCATGAACCCTACGCGTGGAAAAAATTTCGTAAAAATCTGAGACCCTTTGGTTCAAACCTGTACGATGATAAAAAAAACCCACTAGCAAAAATCGTTCGCGGGCCGCACCTTGGTGTCACTGCTTTAAAAGAAAAAAAAAAGAAAAAAAAAATGGGAGTTGTGTCTGACGAGCAAGATTTATTGAGCTCGCAAAATAAAACACATAGGAAGATGACCTAGACTACGGAATTTCCAATCGACAACAAAACCAAGAACGACAAAGCCGGTTTAAAGAAGAACCCCCTTTGTTATGGAACCGAAGAAACAATATTGCGGTTGCATGTATTGTTGAACGTATTGAAACGTTTTTGATTGAGCTATCGATTCATATCTCTTAGGCGTGAAATTGCAAATCAACCATTCCATGAAACGTATTCGTTAGGGGGCAACTTGTGGAACATTCACACACTCACCTATGGATGTGAATACGGCAACGTCATTCTTAGTATGCACGCTTCGAAGCAAAGAACCCAAAATTGAGTTACGAAAACTCAACATTGAGTTATGACTGCATAAAAAATATCGGTAAACGCAAATACATTTTAGTTTCACATAACAGAAATTTCACATTGAACTGGGCACAAACATCATAAAGGTTTGATTTGTTTACCTACGGTGGTTAAAACAAACTAAAATTTTGTGAAATTGTTTAGGGAATTAAGCAGTTAAGTTCAACTGACATCCGTTTGAATGTACGATTATGTTGGTTGTTTCGTTATGACAGGTACGAAAACAATCAGATTTGTTGCTTGATTCTACGAACGCTTATGGTTTGTTCTGGAAGCCTTTAAGAGGATAGTGTTGAAGAGAATTTTATCATTGACCAGCTGGAATTTTTCATCCCCGCAAAGCTGTCGACGGAGAGCATTGACGATTTTGTATCTCGCTTGAAAATGTTGGCAAAATCTTGCAAGTTCGCTGCGCTGAAAGACGAAATGCTGACGTTCAAGATCGTTACATCGAACAAGTGGCCACATCTTAAGGCAAAAATGCTCACGATGACCGACATCACGGTACCGAAGGTAGTTGATTTATGCAGAATTAAGGAAATCACAGCAGAGCACTCACAGGCACTACCAACGGAGCCGCGTATGGATGTGAACAAGGTCAAGTTATCTAAGTCACGCAAGTGTAAATTTTGCGGAGACTGGCACGTCTTGAGAAGGGATCCTGTTGAAGGAACGGTAAGAGATGCAAGACCCTAGCAAAGGAAAATAACAAGCTGATATCATATTAGTAAAAAGTTCTGTTATCCCAGTTATCATTTTGATTTCCACTGTTATCGCATAACAAAATTAGTTATCACCATTGGCAAATTTTGTTATCATATGTTATCATTCTGAACACACTATTTTTTATGAACGTTATAAGTTGTATTGTAAAACTATAAATATTTCCAGCATATTTGAACAAGAAATTTTGCTTTTAATCAAAATATTTGTTTCAGATATTGGCATGAGAATTTGATTTCAAATTGATAACATAATTTGATACTATTTCAATAAATTTGCTTATAATACAGGATTTGTTATCAAGTTCTTCACAGTGATAACAAAATAAGCTATTATTATGATATTCAACGAGTATTTTTTTGTTATTAATTCTGTTATTTTGGCTGTTTATTCAGCCTGAATGATAACATATTCAGTGATCCAAAAACGATAACCTGATATTACAACTTGTTATCAATTTGGTATAATCCTTCGCTCGGGGAGGTGCAACGGAAAGAACCATTTCGAAAGAGTGTGCCGTACCTTGAAGGAAAAATCTTCGGAAAAGTCGTTGAGAAAAACAAAACCACGAAGAATCAAGGAAGAGAAGAACGAAGACTGGAGTACGGATGAAGACAGTTCGGAAGATGATGGCAGGGGCCGCTTGGAGAAGTCGGTTCAGTTGAAGATCTATGAGAAGCTGGAAACTGGGGCTGATACTAGTCTCATAGCCACACTGGTTGTGCAAACTTACAAATGATCCCAACCCTAATCTTCTCCCGTCACCGTTGAGCTTTCGGCGGTAGTTCTATTCCGGTACTAGGGTAGGGGAAACCAATCTGCAAGCACTACTACATAAAAGTATCTGCTGGAAGTTGGAGTGGATCACATACCGCTTTTGTCGTTGAAGGTATGCATCGTTGCAACCGGAGGCCGAACATGTTGAAAGTGTATCGTATCAGAGCTGAGCAGATCATAGAGGAGTACAATGATGTTTTCAAAGGTTACGAAAAGAATCCCGGCAAGGTCCATCTGGAAATCGACAACAGTATTCTACCTGTGATCCAGCAACCCCAGCGTGTGCCCAAGGATGACAATCACAAGGGAGTACAGCTACACCGAATGAGTGAGTAATATACTACTTGTAAAATGCAGACCTAAAGGTTCCGAATCTCTTCGCATTTGCTTGGACACAATTTTACTCAATAAGGCTTTGAAGCGTCCGAACCTCCAGTTTGTGACGCTGGATGAGATTTTGCCAAAGTTGGGTCAGGCGTAAGGTTTTTCCACTATGGGCGCTCGAAAGGGATTTTGGCACGTGGAGGAGCGCAGTAGTTGATTGACGTCTTTTTGGACACCCTTTTGGTGGTATCGGTGGTTGAGATTATCTTTTGGCATTTCATCCGCTCCTGAACTCTTCCAAACAATAACGCTGCAGGTTAATCAACATGTGCTGCAGTCTTTTTGGTGCGGTCAGTAGTAGCTTTTTGAAAATGTTAATCAACGGTTTATGATTCGTCCTTACGATCGTTCTAGGATTTTCGAACAGGAAGCTCCTTCTCAATTTGAGTGTAATTATGCTCCGTTTTTGTAAGCGTTGCAATTATACCACCCTGCTGAAAGACTGCTACACCAAAGCCAAAGAAACTTGCGTTGTATTCGATCAACAACGGCTGGCGTACATCGTAATAACAAAGCGTTTTAATGCCCGAGACCAAGGACTTCAACCTTTGAAACTCAGTTTCTTGCACGGTACTCCACACCAATGGCTCCTTCAGCTTCCTCAGATTGGTGCAACTTGCGCTCAGGTTTGGAACAAACCGGTCATCCCAATGAAGCGGTAAAGCTCCGCTTGATTGGAGAGGACAGGATAGTACTTGATCGACGCAATCTTCGACTCATCTGCCTGTAAGCCTTGATTTGAAAGAATATGACCAAAGAATTTGACGGAGGTTTCGCAAAGGGTTAACTTCGAACGGTTTAACTTCACGTTGTTCTCCCTCAAACGAACGAACAAGTTCTCGAGACTTCGGTTGTGGTTCTGTAGTGCTTCCTGGAACGTCCTACCTCGGTCATAGACAAGCAAGTCATCAGCTACGCATTCCATGCCGTCTAAACCTTGGATGATTTCTTGCCGCTTGGTTTGTATTTTTAAATAACATTACCCGAAAGCAAAAGGGTAGGTTGAATTTACCCATCTAGTTATAAATGACAGATGTACGCAAATTTAAGTTTATTTAAGTGTTCGATGTTTCAAAGCATTTTAAATATTTGAATTGGCTGGTTTTTTTTTTGTACCGAACTACAATTTCTTTATTTTTCAACTTAATTCATTTATTTGCTTTTTTGTGTAATATGTCAAACAAACCTAAAACAGTGTTTGCAAAAACTAAGAATTTATTATTGAAAACTGTTAATTAAAATCGTTTTTATTTTAATTTGAAGTCCAAAACAACTCAGTATTAAGTTGCAGCTACTCAACCATTTCGTTCTCTTCGCGAAATGAGCAGTTGAGTACTTTCAACTTAATTTTGGATGAAAATCATAGCACCCGTTGACGATTGTCATATTTTTGTTTGATGTGTCATTGTTTTTGTTTATGTCTGGTCTGGTGAACGCATCATAAATATTAAGGCAAAGGCAGCCACACGGGTCTCATCTCATGTAGACCAGAGATGGGGACATTCAAACAGATTTTCCCCCAGAAAACCGATTGTTCCTACGGAAAATAATCAAAATCTCGAAGTTGCCGGAGAGGACAAAATGGCAGCATCATTAACGTTTTCATAAAAAAAATGGACAAAAATAGCCGATTTTTCATGGTTTTACCTTCACCCGCACTGACAAAACTACCCATGCAGCTCTACCATAGTAACCCATGAGTCAGAAGACAAAATTTGAGTCGAACTCTAACCAAGATGGCAAAAACAGTGAAGCAACTCCGTTCACCGTCGCGTCGAAAACGGGCATCGTGCGGCATTTTGTGGACCCCGAATACGCCCGTTCTGGCAATTACAACATCTTGACACAATTAGACAACAATCACAGCATGAAAAAAGCCCGGTTCCGGACCCTGAGCGACAAGAAGCTCCAAAGAATGCTGAAGAGGAAGACCGAGGGAAAAGTGCCAACACGCATGTTTTCGTCCGCCATGGCGAATATTCCGGTTAACTGCCAGAAGTCCGCTCGCAAGAACGTAGATTTCTTTGGCAGGTAAGATTAATTAACTACCTTCCATGGGAAATTTTATCAAACTCAATTATCTGTCTTAGCTTGTTTTTATCACCATCCGAAAAAAAGGTCAATTTTTTTTAATGCAAACGTTAGCAACGCTGTCACTTTCGAATTGCCAACGTATTTATGAAGGAATGGAAAGTTGTTCTATTGTTTTATTGTACTGATATTTGCAAATAAATGGCCGATTTAACTAGTTGTTCGAGTATTTTAATATTACTTATGTACGAAAAAAATGACCATTAGGTATCGATATTTATATTTTTCGGTCCTTGGGCTTAGGTAAATTTCATTTAATTTACTCGATATTTCATTGAGTAAACTTTACATATCGGTACTTCAGATATTATTACTCAACATTAGCTATATTTGAAATGCTATTACCCAAAATTGAAGTTTCATCATTTACTTAATTTTAACTCAATGCAAAAAAAACATGCGAGATGGGTGAAAAATGCTACATTTTGGGTGATTTTTTCTGAGCATGTGAATTTCCACGGTAGAAGGAAGCTTATATTTATTTGAATTGCCATGCTCCGTAGCATCCATCATATGAGTGTATTTGCATGTTCACAATTTTTTTACCACTTTTCAGAGCAAACAAGTAACGGGACTTCCACAGTAATCGAACACGAGTGCACCTCAGTGGATCGGTTTTCGCTCAGTTGGTGCAGGAAAATGGATTCCAGGAAATATGTGTTGAGCTAGCGGTGAGCGGCATTTTACTTCTTATTTGGTTTCGAAAAATATGAACCCTTCCTTCATACAGCCGAGAACCCATATTCAGCTCAATGTTTGAGTTTCTGGTTTGCATTCGGTCGCTTCCCGTTGCGATGGGACAAAAACTGATATGTATTATTCAAATCAAGAAACCGATTGCAGTGCGTTGATTCAAGGGGCCCCGACGTTCATTTCTCTTTCATCCAATGTCATGGGTTCAAATCGCATCCTTTCGCAAATGACCCAAAGCGCCGGCGATTCGATGTTTGTAATGTGCAATCATCCGAGGGATATTTTCTGATTTGCGCTTGTCACGACGCCATTCCCGTAACGTGACCTTTTGAATACGTGACAAATTTTCCGACTGATCAAATTAGGCAAAATTGAACGCACAAGTTCCTAGAACGAGGGAGAGGTAATGTCCCTTTTTTCGAGAGCCATTTTCCACATCAGCGGTCAGCTGAAGTAAAATAAACTGTCAGATTTATTGAAAAGATATTTTCTCTCTCCATGCATTGCAGGTTTTTCATCTACCTTAAGGAATTTCATCACATCGAAGGACGAGCGTTCTCCAGGCTGCATAATCTCCGAACCCTGTACATTGCACATGCCCCCAAGCTGCAGTTCCTGGAGTCGAGCGTTTTCGAGGGCATTTCCACCAAACTGAAGACATTGTAAGTATTTAGGGGAAGATTTCAATCAGCACAGGGCAGGCATTGAAACAGAGATCGTCCCGACCTAAAGATTTCCCCGACCCTCGGAACGCCGTTACCCTTGTTATTAAAAATCATGGCGATATAAATATCCTCTGGATGCTTTTGAAGAAAAACCTACAGGACTTTTATTTTTTTGATTTATAACGATTGGCAAACCTTATTTCCAGAACCGAATTGTGGGAAGAAGTACGTGATATTGAATGAATTAAATTAATCCGGTTTTCATATGCAGTATGTATTCAATCACGATGAATAAGAAGAAGAGAAAGGAAAAGGTTTTTTTAATGAGCAAAGTTTTACTTAAATATAGCATAAATGAACCCGAAAATGGAAGGGCTTCCTGCATATGAAAAGGAAATCTAAAAGTTTTTGTGAAATTGAGCATGCCCTATTCAGTGCACAGTGATTCTTATGGGACGAAAGTCAAAGTGTTTTCGTTTCATAAAGATTTTTTTACGACGCGGTGACGCGGTGACCTTCACGGAAAATTTTAGATAATTTGGTTCAGTGGTTGGAGAACTACAACTGTGAATGCGTGTCCGGATTTTTACGTTTTGAATTTCAATAATTCAAATTTATTAACCTTAAACTAGTGAAAACAATGCATATCAAAGGTCTTATAATTACGTTATGCGGAGTAAACTTATTACCTGCACAGTATTCTTCCTATCACAGACTTCAAATGTAGGTAAGGGTGGTCTCATGAACGATACTTAAGGGGTACTCCTTTTGCAATTGCTTCATTCCTGTTCCAGTTGGATGAAGCGACACGTACGGCTCTCTCGTTAAAAAGTTTTTTTCTCCTCGCCGCTCTCTCGCGATTGCCTGTCCGGCTAGCGATTTATCACCTGCGCTTGCTCATCTTCTGGTGGTGGCAAACCAGAAGAAGGCGCTGCATAGTTTGACAAACTTTCCCACGCGACCTATTGCCATTGCCGTAAAAATCGACCCACGGTGGCATCGTTTTCCAAAACCGTACCGCAAGGGACATCGCTGCATTCAGGACCGAGATTGCAGCAATCCAAGTTCATCCGCTATACAAGCTGTGCACTACGGGCACGAAGATTATGTGCTCAACGGAGGCCGACTACCGTGCTGTTGGCGCTCATCTAGTCGCCAAGCAATACGAGTTCTACACTCACGATGCACCCGGAAGCAAGCCGCTAAAGATGAAGATGGCCTTCCGGTACTCACTCCGGAGGCAATCTTTTGTCCCCCCGCTGGCACTGAAGTCTAAAAAGGTGTTTACCACAACACACCAGAAACAGGGAAATTGTCAGGAGCAACGCTATCTGGTCCATCTTGAGAAGCGTTCCGTCACGATGGCGGTCCTGATGAAAACGCGGGCCCTCTTTAACATTATCGTCGAGTGTGACCGGTATCGCTCGAAGCATCACGACGTGACGTAGTGTGGCAACTGTCATGCGTTGGACCACGGAACTCGAAACTGCCACATGAAACCGCGGTGTGGCAAGTGTGCTGGAGGACACGCTACCAAGAACAGCGGCACGATGGACGAAGGTGACTCACTGAAGTACACCAACTGTGGCATAAATCACGAGAGCCTGCCCCAAATGTGCGAAGTTTTGGCGATAGGCAAGCAGGCATTCAACAAGTCCCGGCTTGGTCAACGCCGGCCGTCACCTCCGATGAACGAAGAGAAGTTTCCGACGCTTCGGTACCAAGTGCCAAACCTGAGGCCGATCCAATTAAATCACCGCCATGCAAATCGCCTGTCAGCCTCCGTTCAGCATCGATTCGCGGAAGCCACGCTGGGTCCTCCTAGGGCAATCCGAGTTGCAGTACCTCCACGCAACCACACGCTGATGGGCAGCTCTACGACTCGGAGCAAATGGTATAGTTCGTTCAAGAACTTTGGTAGTTCTGGAAGTTTTGGAGCAAAATTGTCTTCAACAAAGTGGTTTCTAATAACAAGGCGCTTCTTTTAATGTGAATGAACACTAGGACGGTCCTTATTTTCAGAGAAATCGAAAATCTAAGTTTTATATTTGCAGAAACAAAGGAAAACATCATTCAAAAAAGTTATAGAGTAAATCATTTCAAGCAACTTTGATGGTATAGTTTTTTCTGTACCTTTTGATATGACCGAATTTTAGCATTTCTTCCTACGTAGCTCAGTTTTCCTATAAAAATCAGTTATTTTACGATAACTTTTTTATTTCAAACATGCCAGCCAAGTTGTCTTCCCATTGATTCTTGAACAATAAAAGTTACAAGTTTTGGTGTACTAAAATCGTCTCTATCGTATGTCAAACAAAAGTAATTATGGCTTTCGTAAACAAAATAGGCCTTTTTCAAATACTGGTTTTTCTAGTTGGGGCAGACCAAAAAAATATTTCTTAACTGCATTTGAAAGAATTTTTATTATTGCATATTATATCTGAAAACTGGAGATTGGTTCATTTTTTTAAATTGAATAAAACACATTTGAAAAGGACGTAATAAGAAAATCGTTAAGTAATCGCTAACGGTAGGAGACATCGGCAAGATTTATACGTCAAAACATTCATCTTTTTAAGTTATCAGAATCATCAGAAGATCAGGAAAATTTGAAAAAAAAGAAAACGACTGTCGAAACTTGCTCCTCAATGTGGGAGATTTCCGAAATAAACATCCAAACAGAAAACATCTTTTAGAAACTTTGTTGGCTAACTTTCTTGAATAAAAATACTAAATTGACTTCCCTACACTTTCTTTTTGAATCGTTTTGTACTTATGATGACCTTATTGTGTTGTCTAATCTAATCTAATCTAATCTAATCTAATCTCACACTAACGCAGCCAATTATTGAAGGCATCCTGGAAAATGATGGTTTCTTGAATACATCATTTTTCTTGTCATCGGCCAGGCCAACTGCGTAGTATGTGCTGCAGAGAGGATTCCAAGAAATAGAGCGATTCCAGAAGGAACTAAAATCGCTCTACTACTCTGAATCAATGGAAGGAGGAAAGCGTGGACCTCCCGTACCAAACGCTTCCATGTAGAGTTAAACAGTGTGATAATTTGTACTTTATCGTTGGGAGCATGGACGCTAGAAAGATAAGTTTATGCTCTTTTTGCCTGTTGGAATTTGAGCCAAAAGCCTAGCAATAATTGCCAAGGTTATTGCGCCTTATCTCGCTCAATGGTGGACTAATGCTTACGGAAAAATACGAAGCTGAAAATAGCATAACAATATTGTGAAGGGATGTTAAAATATAAAATGAGAATAAAATGTGTACTGTCTGCATGTCATCGATTGTGGTCCTGCAGCAATATCATTGGCATTCATGGCATTTTCATTGCCATGAAGGAAAAAAAAAATAAAGTTTTCATACAATACTCGGAAATTCCATGGATGATTCAAAATTGTATCGTATAAAGAATACTTACATGTTTCGTGGTAGGGTAAGATTTCAGCATACTAGCTTACCGTGGTCGCGATGCCTACATTGTGTTGGTGGGACTGCCTCCTAAGGTATAGCTGACGAGATACAGCGTTTCTTACTCAGCCGCTGTTTGAGCCGCACCTCCTTGGTGCACACACCTCCTCAATCTAGCTAAAGTCAGAAGGACAATAGTGCCCAGGCTGCACTAACAGCTTAGTACGCAACCTTAGCTGGCGGTCTTGGAAGCATGAGGTAGGAACTTGCTAGGACCAGAGCTATGTTGCGGGGACGCACGCTCCATCACATTTGTCGACTCACCATTTTGCAGCCCTTATGATGACCTTATTGTGTTGTACCTAAAAACTAGTGTACTGTCCCAAATAACATTGATAATCCAAAAACATACACAAATTGTTATCAACCTGACGGCACTGATGTCGACACTGAAGATCGTATCCATTTAGTGACTTATTGATAGCGATGGACCCTACACTACAGTAGCATTCTTGCCACTGCGTGGGGGTGGGGGGGAGGTCACCTGTACTGCCATTTCTCTAGTTTCGTGGGGAGACCACTTAACATGTTTATTTTGTTTATTTTTTAGTCAAGGCGAAAATTTTAAGAGGAGAAATTCTTGACTTGACAGTTTTTTTTTTTTCAAAATAAGGGATGGCCTATTGTACAGGCAGAAATGCGAGCGCAGGCGAATGCGTTTGAGTGTGTTACTCAGCGACGTAGCGACGAATAGAACGGCCTTTAAGTTCTTCACGACGGGAATGACAGATGAAAATAATCTTTTTAGAAATGGTTTGCCAATCAATTCTGTTATGTTTGTGTCTTATGATATCATAATTTGATAACTAATATTGGAAGAGCCGTGCTTTGAAACTGACGTGTTGTGTTTTTAGCTGCGTCGTTTGCGCCGAAAAAAAAACATTTTACAATAATTCGTAATTTAACATCAACTAACAGTGAAATTATTAATTATCCACGTGCTTTGTGTAAGACGGAGTGAATATAATCGATTCCCTCCCGAAATGTGAGAGTGTCGGTAGTATTTCCCCGTTTTTGTTTGTTTTTTTATGCTCCGCCCCCGCACCCGGAAGAAGAGTTACATCAACTTAGGTGGTAGTATTGTGACACCCGGACTTAAATTATTAAGTAAGAGTGATTTTCCACGTTGTTGCGAGTGAATCGATTATGATTAGTTTTGAAGTTAGATATACACCTGTGTGCAATATATTTTCATACAAATTAAAACTCTATTTATTTCAAATCGAAAATTCAGATTTTGTTGATAACTTTACCCATTACATTGCAAAATAATACTGATCAACTGCAGCATATGTTTTAACACCGCCTTTAACCTTCTTGACCAGCTCCAGACGTTTTTCGAAACCGTCACAGGCGGCACGCACGACTTCCATCAACATTTCGTCCCAAATTCGTTTGATTACGGTTTTGAATTGGTTCATATTAGACGCCCTGTGGTGATTTACCTTCGCCAGCATGTATGACCATACGAAATAATCCAAGGGCTTCAGATCTGGTGAACTGGGAGGCCATGCATTCTTGTCCAAAAAATCTGTCAAATTTTCTCGGCACCAGCCCTGAACGAGATTTGCAGTATGCGATGGCGCTCCGTCCTGCTGAAACACATAGTGATCATCTCCGAACACCTCTTGTACATATGGCTTGACAACTTTCTCCAAATCTTCCGTTTTATAATATACGCCATTTACGCACACAAACCATTCCTGGACCCTTTCCCATATTGTTGACAACCGTTTCCGTTATTGTTAGGACATTTACCCTTATAGTTGACAACTATAAACTAACAATCTCCTATATAGTTTTAACAATATATCAGATGGTAAAAGGCCAAATAACAATATGCTGAATAGGCGGTTAAGTTAGGTTACCATAAAAAAATGGCAATTTTCACGAACAAAATTTTTGCTGTACTCTATGTCAAAAAGTTGGTATGTAATCCAGGCCGAGTGCAGACATTAAAAAACCTTTAAATTACAATATAGCATATATTAACAATATGTGGAAATGTAGAGGTTATATGGCGAAAACGAGAATAAACTATTTGATACCAATAACATAAAATGTGATAATATGTCTTACATTCGAAATATAGTTTTGACTGTATAGCTAATTGTTTTTCGTTTTGCGGGCGCCATTCACTTTAACGCCTTTTTCGACGAAAACCAGTGGTAATTTGCTTCGCTTACAAATTCCTCCCCAAACCATCACTGACGCAGCACTTTGGAATCATGGAATATTCCTATCACTCTCTGGAACAGTTCTCGAAGAGAAAGCTCACAATCTATCGTTCTGGACATTGTGGGATTGTTTGCAAGACGAATAACTTTTCGTCGGAAAAGATAAATTCTTCCCCACCGTGCCGCGATAAACGCAGACTCTTTCGAGTCGTTTCTGCTTGGAAGGTTCTGAAACTCCGTGAACCTTACGTTTCTTGAAAGATTAGAATCCGAGGTCATTTTGCAGTATATTGTGCATTGACGATCTCGAAACATTTAGATCTGCGGCCTTTTTACGTACAGAGCGCTGTGATTTTCGTCTAATCCGTTCCCTGACCACTTTAACAACTCGTGCAGTCCGCACTGTACGAAGTCGACCGGATCTCTTCCGGTCATCGAACGAGCAGGTGTCACGGTACCTTCGGATAGTTCGGTACACAAAATCCCGCTCTATTCCGACGTTTGTCAAATATCTGAAAATAGCGCCCAGGCGCTCACCTTTCAAAAACTTTCTTATCACCACAGCACGAAACTCCTTCATCGCTGGTAAAAGATAAACACCGAATGAAAACAGTCGCACATAACCTAAAAGCGTGTGTATAAACATAGTGCAAAACTACTCCAACACAGACGTGAAGCATGTTGAGTAGTTGCACGACACCAATGCAAGGAAAAAGTGTATGAGAATATATAGGACACGGTGTAGACTATAGAGTCGCCTCATAGTGGAGATTTGGATTACTGGCAGAGTGTGGAGTGAAAAAAAGAAGCCTAGTGCAATGTAGTGAACGGCCATTTGCTTGTTCGAAAGCAGCAAACGAAGACAATGCGCATGCGCGGGTGAAATGCTGGCACATAATTTGCAGATTGCATATCTAACGGGCGGCTTAGCAACCTTAATTTTTGCGCACATTTGATCGCAAGTGCATGCAATTAATTACGAATCAACGGTGAAAATTTTTGTTTTCACGAATGAACAAGATAGTGTCATTAAGAATGCGTTCACGGGTAGAGATCTATCTGATTATTACTATATAACAATAATCTTATTTGCAAACATTACTAAATACGTGCCTGGTTTAGAAATTTTACATTTCAAATTCTGGAAGTGTGTTGCAGTGCCCTTATCCAAATGATATCGGTAATGTTTATATACGGGGCTTATTGTATGTGAAAGTAACCTTGGAATGGGCGTGGCTCTCCTGACATTCTGAAATAGGTTGCTGGATCTGCAGTAGAGTTATCATTATTCAGCTCGGGTTTAACGCTGCATCAAATGGTCACTTGAAGGATTGTTGTTAACAGATTTCTTTCAGAATACCATTGCCAGCCAATTGGTGTAAGATTGTTCTCACACACACACCTCTTCATATTCGAAGTCGTTGGGTCTTTTGTATGTGGAAAGCTTCATTTTTCCATAATGGAAAATGAAATCTACCTTAACATAAGTCTATAAAATTCTACTTAGCGATGTGGATCAAGATCCTCTTAGAAGCTTAGTTTCTGCCTTGCTTCCGACATTGGAATCATACCTTAAGCAATTGACGGTTTCTTGACCCCTCCTTGCATCGATCATATCTTTCGATGGATAATTCATCGAATCAGGTCGGAGATATGATCACTGTACTACAATGGAACTGCCGTAGTCTGGTGCCTAAACTAGACTCGTTCAAATTTTTAGTTCGCAATTCCGATTGTGATGTATTTGCTCTTTGTGAAACATGGCTTTCTTCAGACAATGAACTCAACTTCCACGATTTTAACATTTTACGCCTGGATAGAGCCGATTCTTATGGAGGAGTGCTTTTAGGGATCAAAAAGTGCTACCTCTTCTATAAAATTCTCTACCAGCTCTTCAGGCGTCGAAATCGTCGCTTGTCAATGGACTCGCAAAGAATAAAGACCTTTGCATAGCTTCAGTTTACGTTCCTCCTCGAACCTCTATTAGCCGCAGTCAACCTGGAATTTAGTTTCTATTTCACCGTCTATATGATTCCTGGGTGCGCGAACTCCCATGAAGGTGACCTGGAGAATAGGGCGGCTATCTTTACGATGTATGTGACGATTTCAATTTGTTTTTTTTTAACACTGGTGAAGCGATTCGCATAACTATACCTCCTGCTCAAGAAAGCAGACTCGACCTATCTTTCTGTTCCAGATCGCTTTCACTGTCTGTGGAAAGTCCTCAATTATCCCCATGGTAGCAATCACTTACCGATCATCATTTCAATTAAGTGTGGCCATTAACCTTCGGAGCCATCTCGAGTTCCATTCGACCTCAAAAGGAACATCGATTGGCAAAAATATGCAACGGCGGTAACAATCGGTAACTGAAACCGTCGATACACTTCCACCGTTAGAAGAGTCATCGATTCTTTGCCGATCTGATCTACGAAAACTCATTTGAAGCACAGAAAAGAATAGTTTTAAGTGCATCCTTTGAAAGGAGACCAGCCACACTTGGCTGGGACCAAGCATGGGAAAAATCGGTTCACTTAGCGCTAATTTTCACTCACACGCATAAACATTCAGAATTGAGCAAAACTGGCAGCTGATCATACAGTGAATGAATCGGATTGTAGCAGAGTGGACGATTACCCACTGCCTATTTTTTACCCGCTCAATTATAAACGATTACATTCAGTTGGATTTAGCTGAGCGAGATTGATTGAATCACAATCATTTCTTCAAATCATACTTTAAACATCATTTAACATTTCAAATAATGATCTAACATGATGTTAAGCAATCTAATGCAACATAAAATCATAAAGTGTCATTTTAAACCGGATCTCTGCTCTGATCCTTCCAGCTGATTGCATTCACTGAGTCAAAATAATCTAATTCGGTGTTTTCAAATCGCTTGCGTTCAGTGGCAACGCATTCATTCAATATAACGCCTAGTTGAGAATTTGTTTCGCCTGATTCTCTTTCGCTCGTTCATTCTTTGTACAATGTTCGTTTTCGAGGATTCGTGTAAAATCGTTTGATAGGAAACATCATACTCATACACTATTCTGTTATCAACCGAGGATTGCTATTTAAAATCGGTGGTGCTCATGTGAGTGAATGAGTTTTCCCATGCTTGGCTGGGACGATGAATGCAAAAAACTCTATTTACAAAAATCTGACGCTTTCAAAGCTTTTCGTAGACACACTCACTACGAGGAATATTCAAGGCTTAAAACACAGCTAAAACAACTTATCAAGGCAAAATAACGCGGTTATTGGCGGAATTTTGTCGAGGGATTCTCACGAGAAACCTCAATGACCACCTTGTGGAGGGTCGCTCGCAACATGCGTAACCGCTCATCTTCTAATGAGAGTGATGAATACTCCAACCGATGGATATTCGGTTTCGCGAAAAAGGTCTGTCCGGATTCTGTTCCAGCAAAAATATTTTTCGAGAAACGTCTCCAAATGGCGACTCTCTGGACAGACCCTTCACAATGCTGGAATTCTCTATGGCTCTTCTTTCATCAAACAACTTTTCCTCCGGATGCGTTATGATAAAATTCAATCTTCTGGAAAATCTCCCAGGTATCGCAAAAAGGCGCTTGCTAGACCTATTTAATTCCTTACTGCGAAACAACATCGTACCGCCTGAGTGGAGACAGGTCAAAGTGATAGCCATTCAAAAGCCTGGCAAACCAGCGTCTAATCATAACTCATACCGCCCGATTGCTATGCTTTCGTGCATTAGAAAATTGTTAGAGAAAATGGTCCTTCGGAAGCTCAATAACTGAGTCGAATCGAATAACTTGCTATCAAATACACAGTTTGGGTTCGCACCAAGTTATTGTGCTGGCGACAACTATCTGATGAGACTAAAGAATCCTATTTCCATGTCCCATAGTAGCACACTAGTTGCAAACAAGTTAAATAACCATCGATGTGACTCAATCGAGTCAAAATCAAGTTGCTGCAACCAATTATGACAGATTTGTGTTACTTGGGTCCCTCTTTCTAACCCATCCAAAACAAATGTCACGGCCCAAGTCCTACTATTCCTAGTATTAAGTCATTATACAAAAATTAATGAATTATCGGCTCCGTAAAGCTAACGCAATTGAGCCTCCCAAATAAATGAACTAGTTAAAGAAAATAATTAGCAATGTTGCTGGTTGTTTACATGATTAGTTGAGCTGCAGTTTTGTCGCCAATAGACTGCAATGTTTCATTTTCCCCAACGACTGGTGTCATGAATGACGTTGATTGAAATTTCCGACGGTTAAAATTTTGGCAATAAACTATTTTTCTGTACTTAGTTGTGTTATGTGTGAAGGAGTTTTATGATTCGAGTTTTTTCGACTCCCTAGGCATAGGGTATCATTGTACTTTCCACACAATCATATTAATGCAAAAATGGTACCTAGTATCAAAAGCTCCCAATTAATAACTGTGGAAGTGTATTAAGAACGTTAAGTTGAGAGCAAGCAATAAGCTAATTGTGAAAGCAATAAGGTTGGAACGCTAAGAAATAATAAATAATAAATTTCCCTTCTCTGATCTAGAGATGTCGTCAAGTTCTCGATACCGCCGTGATGAAGCTGATAAACTCTGCCCGGAGCCATCCAGTTGTATGAATTGGCAGGAACTGTGCATGAAGATTCATGAATTTCCGGGTAAGGGAGAAGGATTTCGTATCGTTGAAATTGTGTCGGTTGATAGTTAATTGACTGTTTGTCTTGAATGACGCGGCATTCCTCCTACCAATATTAAACTATGCCATGCTACCCGAAGGATTCCTGTACTTTGAAGTTGGATTTTTTTCTTCAAATTTCACATTTTTGCTTGTTTTTCTCTTCCTTATTTCCAGGCGCATCATTCATTGCGGGCTGCTGGCAGTACCGGATATGCGAATGCTCTCGGTTCACATCATTCTGCACATGGTGTGAGTAAGAGTGTAAGGTGTTTTCCGTAAATGTTTCCCCGAGCTTCAATCATCTATCATGGCTTACTTCGTTCGCCGAATTTCCATGCTGAAAAAAAATGTCACTCAAAAAACACGTGGACCAACAAATCGTGACAAAATGCTCCATCATCACCTCTTCTCCGTCATCATCATCATCATTATCATAATCATCATAATCATCATCATTATCATCCTAAGCAAGGTTGTGAAATCCGATCCTAATGCCATCATCAAACTGGGCCTCATATAGCGGTTCCATTATTGTCGTTAACGGTGTCCTGGCCATTAAATTGAAAAACAATCTCTTTTTGCCCGTGATTTTTCATTTCTTTGTATTTATACATTCTGCAGAGATTTAGATGGAAATCAGATCCAGGAGATCCACGAGAGAGCGATTCAAATAAAGACTGATGAATTGTGAGTATTGTTACTGTTTGCTTCTAGGTTAGGTTCCTTTGATTTAAGTTGTTATTGGCAAGGCACTCAAGTATGATTTTTTCCGGGGAAGAGCTCTAGCTTCGTTGAACACTTCTATTCTAGTTTTTATTAAGATAAATGAAAGCTTTGATAACAGAAGGTCAAGTGCTGATTATGACTTGAGAGTGGAATTGTACTTTCGAGCATCATCGGTTTTGAGAAAATCCACTATAATGCACCCCTACTTGCTTGACATGCTGATGACACCCACGTTCGAAAGCAAGCATTTCCCCTAGTTTGACACCCTCAACACTTCAGTTGCAATCACTGCGAATGAATAAAACTCTCAGGAAAGATAATACGGAAGAGAAGAAATGCACTTCCTGCTGTATCGACAGGGGTTCGAGTTTAAAGATTATGTCATTTTGTTGTCAGATTATCTCTGTTTGCAGATGGCTTAACTTTACTTCGAGCACCGGTGTGAATTATCTTCCGAAGTATAGGATAACTGACAATCTGCAACCTAACACATCAAAACGGGAATGGATTGACAGTTTTTCAACGTTATTAATTCCCGCAGAAGTTGATCAACAATATGACATCACATCTATTGTAGTCAGTGCGTCAAATATGCACTGTTTAAACCTAAAAACATGCGATAACTGTGACGATTGATATACCCGTTATTCTCTCATTCTGCAACAACTGTAACTGGAATGTATTTCAACAAAACACTAGGGCAAACAAATGTTGCACCAATGATGGGAAAGAGACAAGTTGCTGTGAGAAAATGGTGTGTCTCGCACACATGTCTTAACGACCTTAGCAAATAAAACAGTCAAAGGTCGAAAGTAACGTTTGTAAGGGCATATAGTCACAGCAACTAGCCCCCTTTAGCTGTCAGGGAATTAAAGCATTCCACGAGACAGCTGCGATCAGCTGATATTTTTGTTTACAATGATTTTTTGACAGTTCTCTGTTGACCTGACAAATGTTTCCTTTGTATTTATTTATTTACATTCAGCATCGTTAGCACTTACAAGTTAATAGTGTTAGCCGGCCCACACATTTTTGGCTGTCAGATCTACTGAGAAACTTCTCACGGAAAGCCTAATAGCTCAAAGTAAAACATTTCTCGAGTAATTCATGATTAGGGCCTAAAAGCCATCTGTAAACAATGACTTTAAACGTTGATCTCTCACGAATCGCGTGAATCCTACTATATACAGCTTCTCCATATTATCGAACTTACATTCTTCTACCAGATGCTGCTTTTATTTCAAGAGTGATTCAAGATTCAAGGGAAATCGACGTTTAAAGTCATTGTTTACAAATAGCTACGCACTCAATACTGAATTACTCAAGATGTAAACAATGACATCTAGCGTATTTTTCTGGGATCTGTTTGCTTCACAATTAAAATAGCATCAGTAACCGATAAAGTTAGTTATTACCTTCCCGTTAGTAGTAGAAGCAACCTGGCATTTTCAGGAAAATTAAGTTTTAAGTCGTTGTTAACAAATGTTTTTTCGACCTTTTGACTATTTTGTCTAGAATTTCTGAAGCAAATTTTCAATGGGTCGTAAGTAACATATTGCTTTCATCAAGAAAATCAATGTAGATGTTTTTGGGAATTTATTCGAAAAGTTATCACGATACATCCGCCGGTGCGTTACGTCGTGTCCGCAAAACAATATGTCGCATTCATCATGTCTGCTCCGACATGCCCTCACCTGTCATGCTTACGCCAAAATGTATCGGCTAAATAGAGTCGGTGCGGAGCATGAAAACGCTTAAGACAAACTGACAAAGCGACGGATGCAACTAAAGTTCGTACTGGAGTAGTTTGTGATTGAAGCCTATTTTGTTAAATAATATATAGCAGCAATTTGCTACGCAATTCATATTAAGATCTACAGAATTCATATTGAGAGTACCCAAGCTATCATTCCGTGAAACAAACATCATTTCTAGACAAAATCGTCAAAAGGTCAGAAAGTAACAATTGTAAACAATGACTTCAAACGAAAATGTCACTGGAAATGCCAGGTTGCTAACATCTATATCCTCTACCCAGGGTTGCCACATGCAAAGATTTATTTAGATTGACACAGATTTTTATAATTTTTTCATACAGATATCTGTATGTAAATATAACAGATTTTTGAGATAAACCAAGATTTTTAAGATATAGCCGACAATACTTGTCCTCGCAAATATCTCACATTTAAAATGACCAATGCTACTTTCATGGCGCTGTGTTAAGCCAATGAACCAAAAAAACAATTAACACGACACCAACAATCAAGGAAACTAGCGATTCAAGTGGCTCACTGTTGTAGAACCCCTTGATCTCAAGTGTACCTGACACTGCACCTTGTAATGCATTCTTTCTTCTCTGTGAAGAATCTTTGTTTTTTGTTTGATTCGCTTTGTGATTTGAAAGAATATAGTTAAGTTAAGTTTTAGGGGCGATTCATTAAACATGGTTCTTTCTGAGCCAAAAACTGTATCCATTTTGTTCTTGGTTGCTCGTCAATGCTAACACTACAGTCACAATGGTGGTCTGAAAGTCAGTTTGTGTGGAGTCCCCAAAATGAGATGCTCCATTTTTGTTTTGACATTTTTTATAAAATTTCACAAAGATTCTATCGTGTAAGTTCTCAGACATTCGCTTGTGATATTCATTCTGGAGTTTCTATAGATATTCTTCAGGTGATTATAGGCATTCATTTCGGAGTTTCGTCTGTGTTATCGGTAGTTTTTCAAAAGCATTCTTGTGATGAATTTTATTGAACGAATCCGTGAATTCGTGAAGTTAGTGATTCTATAAGAATCCCTGGATGACAACTGAAGAAGTTCACAATTACTATAAAATAACTACTGAAATAATTCTTGGAGAATGTCCTGATTTGTTGGAGAAATCTAAACAGAATTTTGCATGATTCCATAATCTCATATATTTAATTCTCATAATTTTAAAATTACAAAGGGATAATGTAGATTTTTTGAAATTTTGCTAGATGTCTGCAGAATTCTTCTTACGAAGATACTTCAATAATTTCCGCAAGTATTCTGGCACGGAGAAGAACTTCCTTAGGCAGAGTTCCTACAGGGATTTCTACAAAATACAAAATACTATATGCATTCACGTAGAAATTTTTGGGAGCTGATCATCAGCATTGGTAATGATGGGTTCTGACCGTACGTCGAAACTGCTGAAACGTTACTGTCCCATTTTATAATTATCAATTGTATTGGTTCATTGTGCAACCTGCACACATGCGAAAAGATGCCTTGTACCTTTGACAGTTGATCCGTTCCGATATGAAGCAAGGAACTTCAGGTGAAATAAAGTATCTTGGAATTGAAGCTTTTGAAAGTGTTGCATCCATCTACCACCGGATGGCTATCGTTGGTGTCGGTACCAAAAGGAACTGGAACAGTCGAGAGTTTGTGTTTTTTCCCTCACTCTAATTGAACTACTTCGCAGCTACTTCTTCACTTCTTGAGCTGCGTATTGCTCCTAATCAACAAAGCGAACCATATCTTCCAGTCATAAGTTTCGGAATTTCCGTACATGTGCAATCAACTGGATTGCACATATGTGTGATGATTACCTAAAACACCGAATGGATTTCGAAGTTTCTGATTTCGTAAACATCTTCGTAAGTCGGAAATATTATGTCAGGGCAGCAGGAGCCAGGAGAAATCGCTTGGATCAGAACTCTCTATGATATCAGGAAGGCGGCTTTTGACACAATGCTGTGGTTGCTACACCGAGTTGTTTAAAAAAATAATTGCTTTGATGTGAACGATCCAGTTGACTAGAAAGCTTAGCGAGAAAACTGCTGTTTCAAACGAGACAGATGGGAAGCTGGATTTTCTTTTGTTTAGAAAGGTCATTGCGAACTTTCTGCTAATTTCTGTCTACTTACTTACTTGAAATAATATCGGTTTTGTGTGGGAAACCAAAAAATACACTTCAGTTCTCTTGAATCAACTTATCAAAACAAATGTGATCTGATGAGTATATACATTTATTTTGCATTCAACTCAATATAATTTTTAATTATAATAAAAATGTGCATAAACATTCAGGCACCTTAAACATTTCCATACTACTTTTACAACACGAAGTGTGAAGCAAGATTTTGCCAAGATTTTCTGCAGTTAAACACAGATAGACAAGATTTTTTGGCAAAAATTAAAGATGAACGAAAAATAATGTGCAACCGGATAAAATAGCCATACAATTACAATACAATAATATTAAATAACACTATAATTTATTTCCTATGAATCTTATTGTTCGTGAGTCAGATAATGAAAAATGCATATTTTCATTACAATAGATAATTCACTTCCGATGATAGGGTTTTCAACAATTGTATTGTTAATGTAGTAATTGACTCAAATTTGTTCGAATAATGATTGTTTCTATGGTTAGATACATAACAACCCCTTTTCTATTGTCGATGCTTGATTAACATTAGATTCTACTGTGGTAACAATAACTCTATTGTCATCCTATCGTTGTAAACAATACCTTTGATTGTACATACTATAGATTCTATTATACAATATATTCAATTGTAAATCTATGATAATTTTTATTCAGGAAAGCCTGCAACCGACGGAGAAGGTGATAACCCCTGTATCTGTTTCTTGTGCTATTTTGTTTGTGGGAGCAGACAGATCCCATGAAAATACGCTAGATGTCATTGTCTTCAAATATCGAGTTCTTTTTCAAACAGACGTATCCAGTTTTTGAAGCAGTGAGAGAGCAATATTCAAACGTTAAATTCTTGAAACCCTTAATACTTCCATGAACTAGGGCCACCAACACAAGAATAAGATTTCCCTAACATGATGGTGCTTACTTTCCGTGATGAGGAACTGAGAGTTTTGAGAAACACGTTTGAATCTTACTTCCCCTCTTTGTTTAGTAACGTCTGTTGAAATAGTACTCGAGAAATTAGAAATTAGAAGAAGAACTAGTATCTTCCATTAAATTCCAACTACCTTTGCTTATCTTCGACAGATACGCGTATTTCGTCTACAATGTGCAGACTTCTTCAGTGTCTCATTGCTAATAACTCGACTGACTCAGTCGAGTTATTGGTGAACACCTGGCCTAATACACACTTGTTGCCATTCAGTTGAGATAACACATAAATATGACTTGCTAAGTAATAATCAAGTTGCTACAACTAATTATGACCGTAGTGTGCTACTTGGGTGAAGAAGTCTGCACATTGTAGACGAAATACGCGTATCTGTCGAAGATAAGCAACGGCAGTTGGAATTAAATGGAGGATACTAATTCTTTTTTAATTTCTAGTTACAGATGTATTCCACTAAACGGCTTAAAAACCCTCTAGGATTCGACACTCGAGAAATGTTACTTTCGATCTAATGACAATATTGATTTCTGTTTAGGTTGTTATTTACGACCTCTAGATTTTTAGGTAATAGCGACAAAAAAACGTTTTGTCATTATTGTAACAGCCTTCCGATAGCAATATTGCTCTATCAGAAGCATGAACAAAAGCAACAATCAGTTGTTGATTTCAAACGAATTACTGATCTGAGTTGTTATAAAATTTGTTCTGGGTAGACTTCCACCTGAAGGAAAATGCCAGTTTGAAATCACACACTGAACAAAAGCGAACGCTACCTTCGGCAAACTTGTAAATATTCTGCTCTATTAGAGGGGGAATATGCTTTCGAGGCCTGATTTTTAACCCAGAACATCCTAAACATGAAGATGTTCGGAACTTAGGATCTACAGTTGTAACTGTAGCTTTTTCTTCAGCTGTACAAGTTAGCGAGATGTATTCATTCAAGTTAATTGAATCTTTTGAAAGATCAACCGACACTATGAGATAATCTGGAATGTTCTAGGTCAACCAAACTGTCCTGGAGTTCAGAACTGAGGATCTACAGTTTTGTAACTGTAGCTTTTTTAGCTAGACTAATTTACGATATGTATTCAACCATGTTCATTGAGCCCTCTGAAAGGTCAACAGACAATAGATGGTAATCTGGGATGTTCTTGGTCATCCAAACACTTCTGAAGCTCAGAACTTCGGATCTACACTTGTAACGATAGTTTTACGGCAAGACAAATTTACGAAATGTATTCAACCATGGCTTTTGAGTCTTCTGGAAGGTCCGCAGACACTATGAGATGTTCTGGGATATTCTTTGCCAGCTGTACAGTTCTAATTAGGAAATTAGGATCTTAAATTTTAACTGTAACTTTTAGGCTATGTTTAAGGCTATGTTCATTTACAAATTATGGATGAAACTACGAGAGCTTAGGATCTATAATTGGTCAGGGTTCTGCCTGATTGCATCAAGTGACTAATACCACAGAGAAAAGACGTCCAGGCTCAAACGACCGCTTGTGATCATAAACGGAATTGTCGATTGAAATTAGTATGGAATGTCAAGTAGGGTGGTGCTAGTGTTACCATTTTGATATTGACGGAGTTGTTCTGTTACGTCAACAATATTGGTAAAAAAAGTGATCATGATAGGTTGATATGGGATGGAAATGTGAATTCTATTGGTGCACAAATCAGCAAAGAAAAACCTTGAGAAAAACATTCCATAATTTTCCCAAAAACAATGATTTGTTGTTAGTTAATTACGCAAACAGTTGAGAACAGATTAATTAATCCTCTTTGTACAACGTAGATACAGTAGGTGGGTGGCATGTTGCTGGTCAACAGAGGCAGCAGAAATATTCGAACGTTATGGTGCGAAAACCATAGAAAGAAACCTATGTTCCGACCGCTTCCCACCAGACAGTTACCGCACAGAAAAGTACTCGGGTTCGGAAACAAATCATCGCAATATCGTCAGTTACAATAATGCTTTCATATACTTTGTAGGCTACTTCCTAATGCTTTTCCACGCGTGGATTCTCTTTGTGGTTCCGGCGGAAGTTCCGGTGAGAATTTCGATAAGCAATCAAATACTGATAACTTGATTAGGAAAGAGCATAAACGCAAAATGTTGGGAAAGATCCATAGAATTTGCCAGCAGATGCCACAATGGAATGCGAATATCTCGAAGATGATGTTGACTTCGTAAAGAAGATGGAAACAACTTAACATACGGAGACATCAAACTTGATTGATGTTCAAACAGATGAAAATTATCTGTTTTTTACATGGGTGTCGAATGACGGATCGAAAATTGATCTGCTCGTTGAACGACTGCTTATCAAGGAAGAGTAATATATTTGTACCATTTTTTCACAGGCCGTCTTTCTGTATTCGTGGAAACCAATATGTAGCAAGAGAGGTTTTTTACAAAATTCACGACTTTTTTCCAACTTCACGGTAGGACCTCCGTTTCTCCTAGCTTTTCTTATTAAATAGAAACGACATGGAGAAAAATAACTCTTCCCATGGGTGGATTATTTTCACCGTGATTGCAGCTATTAGTATGGAATGTCTCCGCACTGCGGCACCACTATATTAGCACACATGATTATTTAGTTATATTCGTTATGAGCCAATTCATCTGTTCTCTGTGCTAATGCGTCATTATATGCGTAACTGAACGCATAGAATCTTCACATAATATTGTTTCGGTGCATTATGGAGATGAATCATTAAAATTGATTATTGGTAACAATTTGTAAGGCCACCTACACTGACGTGATTCATTTTGAAATTAAAAAGTTCTGTTTGAATATGTCTGGACTAAACTGATGATTTTCAGAAAAGCACTTGGTGCAGTGTGGCAGAACCTCGACCAATTGTGGCTGTAGCTTTTTTTTTCATCTGCAAGGCTATCTTAGAATGACCTAGATAATCCCAGATCATCCCATAATATCTTTTGACCTACCAGAAGATTCAATTACAATTTTTGCATACATATCGCTACTTTGTACAGTTGAAATATCTACAGATACGATTGAAGATTCTAGTTGAGCTCAAGAATAGTTTGGATGACCTAAAACATCTCAAATTAT
>JASCZW010009400.1:0-42767 GCA_034211315.2 Aedes japonicus | reverse complement strand
CTCGAACGAGTCGAGGCCGTCCAAATAAAAATGAACATCGTTGAAGTACAGGAGAAATATCAATGGATCAAGATGGCTACCTGGCGGAATCCTGGGTGTGGAGACCTCAGAGATGCACTTCTCAATATTCACGGCAAAGTAAGGTGCAAGTAATGATTCTATCCAACGAAGAAACGTCCTCAAAATCCTAACCGTTCATGCTTTGCTAACGTAATGTCGAAGGCAACAGAGAGGTTTGTATGAATAAGGACTGTTCGTTAAAGAAAGTTGACACCTGTTTCTCAAAGAAAAATATTTATTTTCGAACAAATGATACGATGTGACCGAATTCACGTGAGTTTGAATTGAACTTTCTTCGTAACTTTTCATTGTGCTGCAGACCAAATTATCTTGAAGCAGTCCACAGAGCATGCTTCTCTTCCATTTCTATTAAGATGTCTCTTAATTATTGCCCAGTATCTTTCGATAGGACACAGTTCAGAGTGGTTTGGAGGATTTAGGAATTCTTCGGCAAAATCGATGAAGTCCATCTTAAGCATCTCCAACATAGCAAAAGCGTAGTGAGCAGATGTCAGATCCGGCCAAAACAATCCATATGCTTGCGGTAGATGGGTAGAAGCCGTTTTTTTATGCATTGTTTTCTGTGATTTTCACTGATGATTGTGCTTTTTTGTGAAATATGAAGAACCTTCCTTTTCGGTTTGCATGTATCGCAAATCTTTTCCCTTCTCAAAAATTGAAAATTGCGGCCCTTGAAGTGTACTGGTATCCATTTTGACGTACGTTTTGCCGTCCATCAAAATGCACCGGTACGGATTTTGGAGGAGAACGTCATACAAGTTCTGTGACGGTATTTTCGAAGAAGCTTTCTGTGAATTCGTGGGTGAATCTTTTGAGTGCTTTATGATCTTGATCCGAGATGCAGATTTTCACCAGATTATCACCAGTAGTACACAAAAATTCCATCCCTACCAGGAGATATGAAGGGTTCAAATGAGTAAATCGCCTGTTCAAGTTTTCTTTCGGTGAAAATTGCACTGGCACAGAACAAGTGGGTGATGGCTCTTTCTTTTCTCAGCCTTTAGCTGCTTCATTTCCAATTCACATGCACTGGCAGTATGTCTCCATTTTTTTAGTAACTAGACTGATAATTTTCAGCAAACACACTGACCAATCTACATAAAGGGCGATACGGTCAAAATTTGGTCAATATCAACTTGACGTATTTCTTTCAATTTTGCATTTAAAAAACCTGAACACCCCTCGTTTTGAAGGTGTGTGTGTTGATAGTAGAATGTTGCTCCTATTTTGATTTTTGGAATTCACTCTTCCAGTTGTCAAAATGCCGTCCAAGCAAGAAGAGCAGCGTATGCAAAATTTTGCTCGCTTTGCATCGCGAGCGTCCGAGCTACTCGCACGCAAAGTTGGCAAAATCGCTAAAAGTTGCCAAATCAACCAAATGTACAACAAATGTACAACCAAATGTACAACAAATGTACAACAAATGTAATTAAAGTGTTTGGGGAACGTTTGTCGACAGCCAGGAAGTCTGGATCGGGGGGAAATCGAAAACCGGAAGCCGCTGAGACGACAAAGAGAGTTGCCGGTAGTTTCAAGCGAAACCTAACCTATCTCCTCCGAGATGCCGCAAATAAGCCGGGTTGTATCGTCTACAACCGTGCATCGAGCCAAACAACGAGCCGGACTGTCGACTTACAAGAAGGTAGTGACTCCAAATCGCGGTGATAAACAAAATGCGACGGCAAAGCGCGATCCCGGAGCTGTACACGACGATGCTGACGAAGTTTGACTGCGTGGTAATGGACGACGAAACCTACGTCAAAGCCGACTACAAGCAGCTTCCGGGACAGGAGTTTTATACGGCAAGGAGAGGGAAAGGTAGCAGAAATTTTCAAGCACACAAAACTGTCAAAGTTCGCAAAAGAAATATCTGGTTTGGCAAGCCATCTGTACCTGTGGCTTGAAAAGCAGCATTTTCATAGCTTCCGGGACTGTCAACCAAGAAATTTACGTACAGAGTGTTGAATAAACGTCTGCGCCTTTCCTGAAGAAACGGTTGTTCCGTACTGTTTGGCTGGATTTGGCATCTTGCCATTACGGTAAGGCCATGGAGTGGTACGCCGCAACAACGTGCAGGTGGTTCCCAAGGACAAAACCCTCCCAACACGCCAGAGCTCCGCCCAATTGAGAAATACTGGGCTATTGTCAAGCGGAACCCAAAGAAGACCAAAAAACTGCTAAGGACGAGCAGCAGTTCAAGGCAAACTGGCTTTCTGCGGCGAGAAGGTGGACAAGGTGGCTGTACAGAATCTGATGGCAGGGTCAAGCGTAAGGCCCGGCAATTCGGTTTGGAAAAGCGGAATCCTAACTGAATATTTTTCCTGAATTTTATACTAATTGAACTTGAAAAAGAGAAGTTAATTTGATTTTTTAAATAAACGGTTTCACCGATTTACACGCGTTTTCCCTTGACCAAATTTTGACCGTATCACCCTTTAAACTTTACCCGCCTCCAAAAGTTTGTTTGCTGCAGCCATCAAAAGCCATACAGTTGCCGTCTGCGTACCTCCGTTTGATTTCCTCAACCAGATTGTCATCCGAACATCTCCGAGGTCATTTTTTAGCTGCAGTGCATTGTGTGTGCCTCACGCGTCTTCAACTCCACCATAATTCAAAACAGGGAACAGGGAAAATCGGTACAAAAATGTGTAAAATCCAGCAAAAGAATGGGATAATTCAAACAATAACTACACAACACACAATACCAACCACTCGACGGGCCGCTTCTGGTGCCAACCAGCATCACGCACATTCACCTCGCTGTACTGACGGCCGCGTTTTAATTTTATTTATAATAATGGATGATAATTTGATGAAATTATTTAATGAAACAAAAGGAAAAACCGCTGCGAAAGCACGCACTTATTTCTCACTAGAGCATCTGTTGCCACAGCATAACGTTCAATATGGCGCTGTTCGTGGCGTGGTGGTTCAAGTGTTCGACCCAGCAGCAGCGTGACACATCTCACCTACTTTTATGGAAATGCTCTAGCCCTCCCCCTCTCGAGCTCTCTATCTTCCCGTGCCTATTTCCCTCCCACAGAGCGACAGAGTTTTCTGCCGCCGCTTTTAGCTGAATATCCACAAAAGGTGCATCGCACGGAATTATGTGCGCATGGAAGTGCTGTCGAATGAGTGAAAGCGTTTTGCGTGGAAAAATTAAGAACACCCCATGATACCAAATAACGCTTCAATGCTGATTGCGGCAATAAATGGTTCGTATACGAGTGACATCATTTATATTTTGTTTTGCTGCCTATAGGACGGGCGATTATAGGCCTGCTCACACTGGGAACGTGGAAAGTTGATACCCATTGCGGTCTAACGGGATTATAAACGATTTGTTATTATTTATTTTTATTCGGCCGATTTTAACGGGCAGTTGGGTGGAGGGTGTGTAATTCACTATTTTAAAGCACTGTACCAGGTGAAATAATCGATTCAGCAATGTAGAGTTCGTTATTGAACGCTCTTGTGAACTCGTCATCTGGAAGACTTGTTGCGCTGGACATGTTGTAAGATGTGATGTGAAGATATCAAGAAAAACTTATGAAAAACTTTGGAGTTACTTTTCTTATATAATAACTAGCTGACCCGGCAGACGTTGACCTGCTTATAATTAAACTACTTGTTGGAAAATTGAAGAAGGAATTAGTTCAAATCATATTATGGTTGTTAGATGGTATCCAATCTAGAGCAGTCTTGAACATTTGAATCAATCCATTGTGCTCATGAAGCATCGCTTGCAATTGTTGTACAATGTACCGATTCGTGGTGGAATAATGTTGCTGAAGGGATTTCTCACGACATAAATCTATTGAAATTAATGGACTACGTCCTTCGGTGGTAACAATGAACCCGCTCTTTGGTAAATTTGACCTTGAACCTGTAATGTAAACGGTTTCACAAAATCACAACTTACTAATTTTTAAACTCTGTAAGGTTAAATGTCCAAGAAAACTTTTAAATATTACTATGCGCATTGCGCCAAACGAAATCATTTGAAAACAGTTATTTTAACTCTGGATGTTCTACAGGAAATGCCCAGACACCAATGAGCGGAAAGGCTCTGTTATTTCATTTGGGAACTTTAATGCAATATGATGAGGAAAAAACTACACTCATTGATCCAATGGCGACTGATATATCCGCATTGTAATCAACCAAAGAGTCGTACTGGAATACAGTATGTATGTTGAAGGTTTTCTGAAACGTACGCTTGACTTCTTGGTCAATTAATAAGGTTATTTTAGGCACAACTGGTCTTTCTGATCGCAGCAAGCCGTGCTTTGAAAATGACGTGTTTTGCTTTTGCTGCGTCGTTTTCGCGGAAATAAAATAAAATAATAATCCTTCATTCAACCAAAATAAATGGTGAAATTATAGTTTATCCGAGTGCTTTGTGTAGGACGTTGTGAGTGGAATCCCTCTGATTGTGTTTTTTCGTCGTGTCTCTTGAGATGGATTGACCGTCGGTAGTTTCTTTTCCCATT
Source organism: Aedes japonicus (assembly GCA_034211315.2). Classification (NCBI taxonomy): domain Eukaryota; kingdom Metazoa; phylum Arthropoda; class Insecta; order Diptera; family Culicidae; genus Aedes; species Aedes japonicus. The sequence goes on along the minus strand of JASCZW010009400.1, from coordinate 38,193 downwards.
TTTGTTTTGTTTTTAGTGCCCAGCTCCCGCATCCGAACGAGCTTTCCAGCATCAGATAAGAAATATTGGTGAGGTCATTTTATGTTATCAAAAATACACTCTTAAAAATAATAGATATTACGAGGGATGTAATCCTTGTTGCACTGAAATTCTTAAAGACTCAATGATCAATATATAACTCAACTGTATGTTTTATTGGATGTATTTTTAAATCCTAACTTAAATCCGAAACTAATAAATATTTTCACACTCAAAATCACGTTCCGAATGCTACATCTACAACAGATTCTAGATAACCTCAAATCTATGTCCGTAAGGCGTTAAAAAACACACACTAGATCTAATACTAAGATTTGAAAGCCTTAAATTTACATGATCGTTGTCTTTGGTTTTTATAACAACATCAGACCTATTTTGAAGGCAGTCGGTTTCACGCGTCACGACAAGGTACAAGTTAAAATTTGTTGTCTTCCATGATCGATTATAAAAGGAGTGCTCAACATTAAATAAGATATTTAACAGATTGATTTACTTTGCACGTAATTGTAATGCAGGCAAATTAAATATGAATACTTGTGAAACAAAAACGCAGCCTTGCACATTTGCTTATGACAGTCATCAATCTGCACATGGTGACTACTTCTAGCATCCCTAAAATATGTGCGGTGTTGGCCAACGACCGGCACTAATTTAATTCAAATATTCTCATTTTGGAGATGAATGAAGAAGAAACGTCGCATTTGGAAATGGAGAACAAAATTCAATTCTGTAGGTTGAGCTAATTTTCACCACTACAATGCATTACCTTGAAGAACTTTTTGTTTTATTGAAATTGATTACCGAGTTTAGAATAGTCTAACGGTGACTAGAACTATGTTCTTGAGATCGAACCGGGCAACATGAAGCATTGTTTTTGCATTATTTGTAGCAGCATTTGTAAATTATCATTTTGCGTTCCTCAACTTATTTTTACGTCATGTCATGTAAGCTATCATTTTGAGTTTTAGTGTCTTGTAAATTTAAAAACAGACGCAAATTTCTGTGTTACAGGCCGCTCCTTTTATGTGCATCCAAGAAGATTTAAATTTACTGATATTTTCTAAGAGTGTATACCTTAACTATATCACGCCAGGATCAAGAATATCCATTTTCGATTCTGGAAGTGTGAAAACTCTTCACATATCCATTTGATATGTGAAGACTCATGCAGGGCTTATTGTATATGAAGATGACCTCAGAATGTACGTGTAGAAACAGGCATTCTTGAAATGGGTCGTTGGATTTTCAATAGAGCTGTATCCTTCAATCTCCAAAATCCAAAATCTAAAAATGTTTGCACATAGTGATTACATATAAATTACTGAAGAAATGCAGACAAGTTTCTTCCATAAAAGCAGTGCCGGTCAGTGGAGATTGATTGTAAACACACACACACACACAAAACTGTCACCAGGTCTTTCTGATACTTCCCGATTACACTTCTTTCTGACTAGAGGTTCCATTTCCCGACAAATTTGCTAGACCCGGGCTTCTAGATAAAATTTGTCGCTTGTCCCGGGAAATCCCGGGATCCTGGGAAAATTTTCAATGTGATTAGAAACGCAATTTTGTGGTTAGGTATATGTTTTATTTATCAATAAAAAAAAATTTATGGTTGATATCAAGTAACTGGTCTTATCAATTTGATTTCGTTCTCTGAAAATACGACTTCAGGAAGGAAATGTCGACTTTTACAATGTTTCCATCCTTAATACCGATTTTCCGGACCATATGCTTGACCATTTCCAAAACCTTTTCAGCAGGTAGTGATCTGTGAATTTAGCCAAGACCCAGGTTGTAGAATGATCCGTCAGCGAAATGGGCATTCACGTTTAAGTAGCGCTTGTTGCTTAGACTTGTCCACTCGTCCAAAGTGAGACTAACCAGTTCACCGCTATCGATACTCTTCACTATTTCATCCCGCGTTTGCTGCTGAGCGTATCCATAGTATTCGGCGACCAGCTTCATGACGGATGTATTGGACGTTGGCAGAGAATATCCACGATCTGCGATCGATTGTCTGATGAACTTGCTGTTGGTGATTGCATTGATCGAAAATCCGTCCTCTGCCGCCAGCCGAGCTACAATTTCCGCCAGTGACTGACGTTTAACGAACTTGAGCATCGATACTTGTTTCACAGGGACATTTGATGTGGATGATTTAACTTTTGCAGTAGACTCACTAGGATTTTTGGGGGGTTTGAAATCCGTGTCGTGTTTGTTCTTCATGTTCCGGAGCAAGCCACTGATCGAAGCGCACGACAAAATTTGCTCGCACTTCCGACACCGTGCTTTTTCTTTGTCATAAGCAATTCTACCGTTTTAAAATTTCAGCCGTGCCTTTAAAATAATTGGATGTAACGCTACATTATCACAAATTTTGTATTACTACTTACTTTAATAAAACGGCAATCCGAAATTGAATCCTAGAGGGTTTGAGCTGTTTAGTGGAATACCTGTAACTAGAAATTAGAAGAAAAATTAGTATCTTCCATTTAATTCCAACTACCTTTGCTTATCTTCGACAGATACGCGTATTTCGTCTACAATGTGCAGACTTCTTCAGTGTCTCGTACTTATAACTCGACTTGACAAACTGAAGAAGTCTGCACATTGTAGACGAAATACGCGTATCTGTCGAAGATAAGCAAAGGTAGTTGGAATTAAATGGAAGATACTAATTTTTCTTCTAATTTCTAGTTAATCCGAAATAATTTAATGAACACAGAAGCAGTAATCAGTAAATGAAAACAATGTTTTGAAAGGAAATGACAGCTTGCGTCGTATTGGCGCGCGCGTGTGTGTGTGTGTTAAATGTGTAGGCAAAAATGCGAATGCCTACTGAACCAACACAAAAGGAATGATGCATTTCCATGAATGATGTATAACATTGATGTAGGTACTGTAAATATGTATGTTGGTGTTGTATGGGTTATATTGAATGCGCGTACACTGAAATTGATTGGGAAGTATCAAAGCGAAAAAATATGTAAGAATTGTGTGTCCCGGGAATCCCGGGATTTTTGGAACGGTGAAAAATCTTATTCCGGGATTCGAGAAATCCCGAATTTTCCAAGATCCTCTATTTCTAACTGTATCGCTTGTATTTTGAGCTGCTCTTTATTCTTTACTCAACATCATTCGAACCCGTGCCATCTGTTGTCGATCCAATTCAGTTTGAGTTGCACGCTGTTCGTCATTGCCATGACCGATATTAATCCGTTTAGTTGGAGGCATTGCACAACAATGCTTATTGAAATTAAATAAAATCGCAACATAATACATTTTTTTTTAATTTCTAGTAATATCGTCGTAAACCAAAACGTAATCACACACCTGTCAGTTACGACATAAACTAATATTTTCACCAGAGCTTAAAAATATCATATTCAATTCTCAAATTGCACCCTCACTGATTAAAATTATTAGTTATCACGCACTATTCCTAGCGAACTTGAAGTAGACACAAATTTGCCTTCATGAATCTCTTGTGCAAGATGAGTCAACTTGTTTTGTGTTGCTTTACTTTGATCATTCATTCGTTCCAGGAAGCAGTGAATGTGCGTGAGCACAAACAACTAATTCAATTTCAACTTTATACCATGAAGACGAAAGAACAGTAATTCATTTGGAGAATCAATGAAGTGGAAAAAACCAAAACTTCTCGAATCGATCCTGCAAATGCCTTTTCTCGAGCAAATGCCCCACAAACTCTGTAGCGATTTCGGCCATTTGGCCTTTTGGCTTCTTTTGCCTTCAGCCATGTTCGGGAATACTTGAAATCCTGTGGCAAAAAAAAAAATCAGTCATGAACACGGAAATGAATGACGGGTTACAAGAACATTCAGTCAAGCAACCAAAATCTCTTGAGGCTTGAATAGCCGTGTGCTTTTCTTTGGTGTGAATGAGTTGTGTGGAACACGAGGACAACTGAATGACTGAGCATAGAAAAATAGTAAACACAAATATATTGCGTGACTGATAGAACGAAATGAAGAGAGCAAAAATTGTACCTACTGAACATTTTTTTTAATCATCGTTCACGACGAGTGTCAATATTTTTGAGCTCTGCGGTAAACTACCATTGAGGAGCGAACTGGACGCCCGCGCTGATGTGTGTGTGTGTGTTTGTGTGTGTGTGTGTGTGTGTGTGTGTGTGTGTGTATGTGTGTGTGTTTGAGAGAGAGAGAGAGAGAGAGAGAGAGAGAGGGAGAGAGAGAGAGGGATAGAGAGAGAGAGAGAGAGAGAGAGAGAGAGAGAGAGAGCTGGCTCGCAACATACCTACGATAATCTTCAATGATTTCAAAGTATTGAGTTACTTTTCAGGTGGATCACACTTTCTCATACCGATGCTACTCTACGGTATCAGCGAGCGGCACCCGTTGGAGACGGGATGGAACAACAATCTTCCTCTCTCGTTCATTCCGCGGCATGCCAGAGTGGGTGAATGAATATGGTGATAATGATAATCAGATCTGAGAGAGGGGATAATTCTCAAGAGGAACGAGATTTCTAACAGGAGAATAACAGAGTAGATGAATTGGCGTGTAGAGTTGTGTAGGCCACATATACAGTCGAACAGTAATCAGAAACGACAAAGCGATCTTCTTACCATGGCGTCGTTTGGATCACCGAGAGGGAAGAATAGCTGAAATCAGGTTGCTGTGCGGCAACACATAGGGTGAATGTTCATACTGTCGATCTGAGTTCTCTTGATAAATTACATATTAATCATATTTTTACATACATGATTCCATGTTAAGGTTGAAGGTACCATCATCATTTTGTTGTGATTGCTGGGAGCTTACGGCGGTTTATTTTTGCGTTTAGGATCAGAGCGAAGTTATGTGGGGGGTGGAAGAGGTGCATGTTCGTTATATACTTACAAACGAAACACATTGAACGTATTCTCATTGACAGAAGTTCTGTTTTGGGCGGAGGAACTGCTCATAATTTTTCGATAGTGGCGAAAATGATGGCTCCTTCAGCCACTCAACCTTTCATTCCTTCATTACTTTTACCTTTTAGCTTAAAAAACATATTCATAAATATATTTGTAATTTAATTACATAATATGGCTTTAACATTTCAGTATACATTCATCGGCTACTGTTAGACCGGTACAGCGGTATACAGCTGTTGTTTATTATTAGTTGCATATAATTTTTTTGGTTTGCATCGACCATAGGTTGAATCGGTTGAATCGGTTGAATCGGTTGTATCGATGCTTTTTTCCGAAATATTTTGCTATCGGGCGTAGTGTTTTGTTTATTGTTTCGGTTGCCCATTGTTCGTTGCGAGTGATCGAGTTAGTATAAGAACTCGTGGTTCGCCGGGTAAGATAGGTCGGTGAGGTACAAAAGTGATCGTGATCCAAATTATTCGTTTGCCATGCCCGTCGGGCCACCCTATCTTGGACTAAATGGACCGCTGTCCCATTTTGTGAGTGACTCCAGCGGTATCCGTACTGTTGGTGTAGATTGGTCCATGTTGGCTGCGAGATAAATAAACAACCTTGTTTTTCTTATAAAAACCACTATCACACTCTGTGAGTGGCCCCAATAGCATCCTTACTGTTGGTTTAAACCGGTCAAAATCGGCTATTCAGCATTATTAAAAATCACTTCGTATTCCAAATAAACAACCACGATCACACATTGTGAGTGGCCTCAATAGCATCCTTCCCAAGTAGCACACTGCGGTCATAATTAGTTGTATTAACTTGATTATGACTTAGCAAGTCATATTTATGTTATCTCAACCGAATGGCAACAAGTGTGCTACTAGGGTTACTGTTGGTTTAAATCGGTCCAAATTGGATATCGGTACTAATGTTTCAATATTCACTAGACAGCTTATCGTTAACCAAAACGAACCCTGCTGCCACTCAATCCTGTTATCCAAAATCCCAGTGACTTCTCGTGGAAGTGCAGTGGACTCCGCGGCTCCCAATAAAGCGAGTATTACGTCAACATATTCCTACCCATTTCTTACTTGACCTGCATTCGGGCGGGGCCGGCGCCGGTATTGCCTTAGTTTGGGATCATCAGTTTTTACACATTGAAGATACATGTTAGTCCCAAGCATCATCTGTTGGTTCTCTGTGTAATAACAACTGATCTGGCAACAACTGAGTAGCAACCTCGGGTGGTCAATCATGCTCATGCATGCATGCTCACACTGAGGTTGCTTTTTACACAGGAATCAGTGCGATGTAACTTATATACAGGGGATATACAGTTAGAATGACCAAAAAAAATAATTTTTTTTTGTTACATAAAAAGTTAGTAAATTTCCCGTAGAATACGCTCCTGAAACCCTTTTTTCGAAATTCAAACTCCAAGTGTTTCTCGCCTTTTTCGCGCGCAGCAGGTATAAAGAGACGCTTAAAAATTTCAACTCGTTATTCTCAAAACCGCATTTTCGGAGTTTATGCCGGTGATAAATAGAAAACTAATTATTCGATTGAGCTGAAACTTAGTGGACGTATCTCAAAAACCGGCAGGGCTTCCTATCTATCTGCAAGAGTTGGCATTTTTCGATGGCAAAAAGGATCCAGTTGCTACCTATAATCCTGGGCACCTCCGAGTTCTCATAGAAGCTCAATGTTTGGTAGCGGCGTTCGACTCCGACCGTTGACAGTTTTGAGCGCCTACACACACTGCAAATAGTGGTTAAAATCTGTATTCGTACTGGGGGTGACCCCGGCGTAGTGGTTAACATCCATACCTCTCACGCCAAAGTCACGAGTTCGAATCTCACCCCCGGACAAGTTACGAAAATACCCAAAAAGGTATTTGAGTGACTAAGACGGGAGATGAACCAGCCTAGGGCTGAAAATCTCGATAATCAAGGAATAATAAAAATAATAATAATGTATTCGCACTCTGGTAAGTGCAAACGTTGATAAAAATGATGCAGAATTTACCATCCAAGTAGTTTTTTGGATGTCACACATCGTAGTTTGCTGCCGTTTGATGTAGCATGCAGACTGTTAATTCGACCCTTGGTTTGTATTGTCTCCCGTCCTACATGAACTTCATGTCACCGATGACATCGTCAGGGGGTCAGCCATCTTACATCTGATTCATCTGCAAGTAAAACGCTTCTTTTTCGTCATCGGGTCTCTCTTCGCGTGGGTCATGCATGTTGATAATTTTGGGCTTGGACAGAACGACTTTCAGTTACATTTACCGAGTTTTCAGTCAGCAAACGACCGAGAGCTCTTCGAGGTTGATTTTTCATTTGGTTGTTTGCGCTATTTGATCTTCAAAAAGTAATATAATTTGACTTATTTAATAACAAAACTAATCCATTTACACGCATTCTTGATTGACCAACTTAATTTAGGCATAAGCACATTTTTCCAGTTGCAACAATCTCTTGTGGGTTTTCCCAGATCTCAATTTAAGTAACGAACTATCGTTACTAAAATTAAATAGTCGCTTACCGGCGACAACTCACAGCAGCACCACTACATGACAATTATATGTCTTCTAAATAGAGTTGTAAATTACCCTCCACGAAGGGAAGCGGCATTCGTCAAACAGTTTATCCAAGAAGCCAAACACTTAACTACAACCAGCAATTTACCATCGCATCACATCCCCCCGAAGGCCACTTCGAACGGCTGGGTCATCATCGGCCCTTCAGGCGGAAGAGACAAAGAAACTGTGTTAGTCCATTATTGTTTGCTTTTTTAGAGAGTTACAGATGAAAAATTAGACCGTGCGAGGGAGCGCGATGAGGAGTGAATTTACATAAAAGTCGAATATTCATTTCGATCTTATCTGATGCGAGGTTGGAACCGCACCCCTGTCCCGTAGATTGGGCTTTACTCATTCGCTCAACATTTCGGTAACCGAGTCGCTTTGTTTGTTCGCAGCCGTTCGGTCGCTGGTTTTATTTGGTATGAAATTTGACCCCATCATTATGCATACGATTTTCCAGCAACATCAAGCGGCCAAACAGTTTGGGAAAATACTGCTTCACTGCACATTAACTTCACCTCTGGCTTGGATCAGCGAATGGCTTAAAGAGTGAGAGAGAGAGACGAGATCGCTATCAGTTTACCATAAATAAGCATTTCCGCACGGCAGGTTTTTGGCATGGGCCAGAAGAAGGGAAAACACTGATATGTGTGAGGGCAGGTTTAACGATACATTGAGTTGCCGGAAGTTGTGCTGGAAAATAGCGATGGGTAACTTTTCAAGCTTAAACTATAGTAAATAACTTAGCTCTAGCGTAATTCCGATGTTCGCTTTGCTAGGTGGCAGCCTTGATAAATTGAATGGAGCTGATCCTCTAAGCCGAATTGAGAGTTCTGATTGAAATTCGACCCCTCACCGCATATCGAGTCGTGCAATTTGAAGGTCTATTGAAAGTGAAATCATCATTTTTTTTCAGCAAAGCATGGAATTGCTACCGATAAAAAAGAACATTTATTTTGCTTCACGTTGGGGGTTGTGTTCAACTCTTCCTAACAGGAAGCGATTCTTTAAAATTGTTCTTTTTGCAACTTGGTTCATAAAAAAATCAGCAATCCCATGATGACAGTCACTTTCGCCGTAAAGCCCATCATTTTTCGACAGTTGTGTTCGCTAGCATTCGAATGTGAGCAAGTAAATATCGAATTCCCATTCCCGTGCTTGCCTGGCAGTAGCATTGGACAATTTCGCGAATCCTGGCAAAAGTTTGGTCGTTTGTTTGAATTTTCTTTTTCTGATGTTGCTTTTATATGATGTTGCGCATTTATGCGGGGTATAAAACGTGTCCAATAGGGGTAGAAACGGGCCTACCATTGCGAAAGACTGCTGTGCTGTTGCGTGAGGGCGTTAGGGAAGGAGGTATGGAAATCACGGCATGGGAAATTGTCAACCTGTCACACGGGCTGTCATTATCGTTGTCGAAATTGCTGGAAATGTTACGCTGCCAACATTTCATTACGGGGGAATCTACTTTGTTTTCCAAAGTGATTCCAATAATCGATTGCTCGCAAAATAAGGTTGTCACTCTTGCACATTTATCGTATAGGGGTGGTAGAACAAATTGTAATGCAATATTTGTGGTTGTAGAATACATTTAATGGTTCTCAAAATCGTCTATGAAACTGTTGGTGTGATGAAGACACATTTATTCACATCAGATTTTGACGTTATTTTTTCTAATTTATGTTTCAGATTGAAAGTCTTCAATAATTTGCGCAACGTTTGTCAACGCGAAACACAATTCATAAACACTTGTCCAATCTTTCAAAGTTACTTCATTCAATATCTAGCTGTGGATGTTGAAGAAAAAATCTGGTCATTTTTAACGTTTGAGCTATTAACCCAATGAAAATTTATTTGGTTTTATAAAATAATTATTACATGACCTTCAGGAGCTTCAGAGAACCTTGTTTGTTGTTTGAAATCAGTGTGATTTTATGTCATTGGTTATACCTTGCTGGATTTTTTAAGGAATCATTACAGAAAACAACAGTTTCGGAGTGAGATTTTGAAGATTTTCGTCTCATCGACGAAATCACATGCAAGAAACAAATCGAGAGCGTAAAATTTTGCTGTCACCTTGATCAGCAAATTGCGAATGTCATTATTAAGAAGTAGGACAAAAGCGTCCCACAGGCAAGTCTTAGTGCAGAGCAGTGATGCTGTAACATGCGGCCCGCCAGATGTTTTTTTGCGGCCCGTGGGCTACTTCTGAATATTGTGATATATTTTCATGGAAAATAAATTTGGAAATTTTGAATCCTATGACAAAAAGTGTAAATATCAAGCAACGTACTGTAGATACACATATTGTTGCCTGCTCAGACATGTTTCCGTTAATGAAAATTCTCAGTCTCTTAAAACTTCGCGCGAGCTCGATTGTGATGTTTGTAATCAACATACGCTGTTTTGCTTGTGTTCATGCTGTCAAATGCTGTTCTCACGTCTGCCGTAAAACATGTTAATGGCACCTTAGTTAATGTTCATGTGTTTGCAGCTAATGTAAGAAAAAATTGATAGCCCGAATTGAGTGCGAAAAACCACATTATTCAATTTTTTGGTCTTTGCTGAACACACAAATTACTAATAAAGAGAAGAGGCAATGAACGAATGAACACAAGCATTCGGTCCCCTACAAAAATGGTGACTCGCACCGATTGCCTTCATTCACACCGACGCATTTTTCTATACATATCTCCGGCTTATTCAGTCAAAATAAAAAGAGGAGAGCTTCACAAAACCGTCGAGTTCTTAGTACGAGTCACCGAAGAAGTCTGCACATTGTAGACGAAATACGCGTTTCTGTCAAGATAAGCAAAGGTTAAATTAAATGGAAAATACTTTTTTTTTTCTAATTTCTGATTCTGGAAATTTTTCTTCTAATTTCTAGTTACCGAATTTTGGCTCTTTCGAACATTCAGTTTTGCGCCGAATCGGTGAATGATGAGATGGATGTTGGATAAATTCACGGGATTCTGCTTATTGAGTTTGATTTTTTCTCACACTGGTCGCCGCTCTCTCTTTATTTACAAAACCAGTTCATTCTCCTTTTCATTTTCTTACTGAAGTTTGTGCCATTCGTCGTGCAAAGTATTCAGCGAGGAGAACATTTAATTTTCTCTTGTTTCTCATAGAAATTGAGAGCTACACGGCCAGCCGTTTCAATTCAGTTTTGAGTCGCTTTTGACTCACTTTCGTCATAAGTGGAGTCACCCAAAATTTGAGTAAATGTTACTGGCATGGACAAGTCGACAAATCAAAAACATCAACTCAAATCATATGGATGTTTTTGATTTATCGACTTGTCAATCCCAGTCAAATTTACTCAAATTTGAGTGACTCCACTTTTGACGAAAGTGAGTCAAAAACGACTTAAAATTGAGTTCAAATGGCAGACCGTGCAGTAAAAAAACGAGTGGTTGCAGATATAGGACGAGTTTTTCAAAAAAAGTAGACTGAAGCGTACTTTTTTACGGCAATCAATCAAAAACCAGTCTGCTTAATCTGCAATGAAACAGTAGCGGTAATGAAAGAGTACAATTTAAAACGCCAATACGAGTCAAAGCATGCATTGGAAATGGACAAATTCTCAGGTAAACGTCGTTCAGAGAAGGCAAGTAATTGAAAGAAAAACTGTGATGCCAGCAAAACGTGTTTAATAATAGAAAAAATGAAAATGAAATGTGCATTGAAGTCAGTTACATTGTTGCGGACAGATTAACAAAACACTTGAAGCCTTTTTCGGACGGTGATTTTGTAATAGATCTTTTAAAGGCAGTGGAAGAGGTGTTATGTCCAGCCCAACGTCGAGTTTTTTTGCTGATTGCTCTGTCGCGAGGTACGATTCATCGTAGAGTTGAAGAAATTGCAGACGATATGCAAAATACGTTGAAGGTAAGAGCTGGAAACTTCCCATATTTTTCGGTGGTTTCCCCTCTGCAAGCACCGATTCTGAACGATTCCAAGATTTCAAAGCGAACAAACAGTCATTTAAATTTTTTGTGTAGATGCTAAAAGTGCTCCGGAAAATTTTCAAATGGAGCTTAAACAACTGCAATGGGACATTGAGTTGAATGAAACATTCAAGGAGAACGATATTCTAACATTCTTATCGAAATACATTTCAGAAGAATCTTTTCCTGAGTTGCGAAACCATGCTCTTATAAGAACTTCTTGCTTTGGCTCAACGTCACATATATTTGTGAACAACTTTTTTCTCTCAAAGAAAACCATTAAGTCAAAAGCCAAAAAATAAGTTATCTGATGAACACTTGGAGAACTAGCTGCGTATTGCATCGTCAGGTATCAAAGCAAACTTATATAAGTTAGCAGAAGATAAATCTTAGCAAATCTCACATTTACGTATTGTGATGGATCTATAGAATACAAATGCCATGATTTAAAAATGTGTCATTGATCTGTATTAATATCATTGGGTACGACATGTTAAGTGACTAATTAATGAACAACTGTTTATCAAACAAAACCTTATGAGTAAAAAACCCGTGTCAAAACAATAGAATTTCGTAAAATTAAAGGGTGGCCCATGATGTTACTAAAAATCTTTCATACAAATAATGAATTTTAACTGGCGCGTAAAATTTCTCCTCGTTTAATTTCAAGCCAAAAGAAGTGTAAACAACGATTTTGTTTGCAATCTTGCATGTGACATACAACAATGTGCACAAACTTTCATACAACAGACTAGATTTAGGCGTTATCTGGCTTAAATTTACATGAAATCTCCTATCAGTTTCTGCCAAATCAAGCGTTCCTATTAATGTGCATTACACAACGCAAAAAATGACATGTTTTTTTTCACACTGTGCGATCGAACTCGCTCACCAGCTGCATGGCGAAGCTGTTCAACCGTCGACTGATTACCGATCTAGAGTCAAGTGGACGGCCAACACGCGTTTCGAACAGCACGCGGGACCAAAACCTACTTTTCAGAACTGGAGTCACAACCAACCGCAGGTGAACACTCCTGGTAGCCTCCTAAGATCTGTCAAAGACATACGATACCACCTGGCAACACGGTATACTGCGCTAGTTGTAGCCGTGGTGGAAATGTGGTCACATGATAAGTATGTTGCAAGGACACATGTCCCGTGAACATGAAGCTAGAAAATAAAGTGCCACAAGGTTCGGTCCTGTTCGTGACGCTGTTCCTAGTCGCAATGCAACCCATCTTTCGGATAGTACCAAGCGGAGCAAGTATATTGTTGTACGCGGACGACATACTTCTTGTGGCATGAGGAGCAAAGGTGAAGGCCTCCATCGCAAGCTGAAAACCGCCGCCTGAGGCCTAGGACAAATGTGCGAAGAGCGAGGGATTCATCAAGTCAGCAATGAAGTCGCACAAGACATATGGAGATGACATAACCATCGAGCGAGTCTCCGTTCCAAGGACCAACCGGCTGACAGTTCTGAACGTTATTATGGATCGGATCCTTACATTCAAACCACACTGTCAGATGGTGAAGAAATCGAGTTGGTCTCGATTACGAATTTTAAAGATGATCGGTGCCAAGCTTTCGCGTGACAGTCGGACATCGTTGCTGCAGGTGGGATCGGCCATAGTAACCACAAATAGGCTTAGTGAGCCGAGAAGGGCCAGCAACTTTGCAGATTCTTGCTTTTCCATACAACTCAATGTTTCGGTATGCCTCCGGAGCTTTTCTGATCAGTCCCACACTCTCAATCATGGTCGAGGCGGGAACCCTACCATTCGAAATGCTGGCAGCATAGCCTATAGCACGGACTGCCATCCGAATTGCTGTGAAGAATCGTGTTTATTCAACGAGCCTCAAAATGGTGCAGTAGAGTGATCGTGTGTGGCACGGACAAAAGCTCTTGATTGTAAGGAACGTACAGAAATGCATACGAGCCGGTGACCCTCCGGAGAAAGTCCGCCCAATCGTGCAACATTTGCTGAACACCTGTTTTCATCGAACGACTGTCACCTAAACCGATGGCTCTAAGGATGAAGGTACGGTAGGGGCTGCATTCTTCAACGCAGGAATTACTGGCACTTTCAGTCTTCCTAAAGCATGCAGCGACTTCTCTGTGGACGTCATAATGATGGCTTCCACGATCTCGAACCAGAATAACAAGTTGGTTGTTCTATCGGATTCTGCTAGCTTCCTACTGGAATTGTAGGCGGGAAAATATCGCGGAACAAACCAATTCGATTCTTCTGGATTCATCGGCACGCCAGAATCAGTGGCAATTCCGAAACCGATCGACAAACCAATGAAACCAGGAGGGAACAGTCTATCGATGGACCAATTCCAGGTGAAGATGCTCTGAGAAAAGTTAAATCATTGATGCCCCGCCGATGGGATAGATAACCAGTGGTATGAGGCCAGGGAGTCAAAGTTGAGGGAAGTGAAGAAAGATACCTGCAGCTAAACAGAACGCGGGAGCACGGCTGATCAGCGTGTTCTTACACGTTTAAGGATCAAACACACCCGTCTAATATACACATTCCTGTTGAAGAAGGAGTCACCGCCCAGTTGTGAATGTTGCGGTACGGTGATGGATGTCCGACATTTAATTCTCGAATTTCGGAAACTTGTAACCGAAAGGGAAAAAAATACACTGGGACTAGCCTACGTGACGCCCTGGGAAGAACAGAGGAGCAAATAACACAAATGCTAAACTTTCTAAGGGAAACAAGACTATTTTTCAAACTGTAGCGAAACCAGAACATGGAAGAAGCCGAAGATGAAAACGATAGAAACGTGTCCGATGCTAAGTCGGATAGACAAGCAGAAGTCGATAAAGAAAAACTGGAGAAAAGTTGCGAAAGAAGAAACGATGATCAAAACAAGTACGGAAGAAAACAAATTGAAGAAGAACAGTTAGGAAATTGCTTCCGTAGCCGTAGCAGTAGCTGAAGAAGAGAAACTTAACGGAATCAGTGGAAGAAGTAAACCGAAGCGTATTGAGGGAAAAAATGAAAAAAAGAAGAAATTTAAGAAGAAACAATGGAAAAATCAAGGCAGTGGAAAGAAGTAAAATAAAAGAGTGAAATAAGAGAAGACAAAGAGAATGAAAAAAAAAACATTACCCAATCGAAGAAGAAGAAAAATAAAGCGAGCAAAGTGGACGAATAGAAGTCGAAGAAGAGAATCGTAAGAGCAGAGGCACAAGAAGTTGAAGAGAATAAGAAAGAAAAAATTGGAAGAAGATCAGCAGTACAAGAAAAGCGCAAGGAGAAAAGTCAAAAAAGAAGGAAAAAATATTAGATATAAGAAAAAAAGAACAATCTCAAGAAGCAGAAAATGTTGGAGCAAATCAACGGAGAAATAGAAGGAAAAGTAAAGAAGTTGAAGAATAAGAGTTGAGAAGTATAAAATGAAGTGGAGTGAGAAAATAATTATTTGAAATATTGTACCTGAAATAGAACAGAATTTTGTAATACATTAGTGCACCTTTCTGGTGTAAAGTGTCATTAATAAAAACAAAACAAAATATTGTGAAAACTCGTTTCTTCTGAAATAAATAACAGTTGTCCTATAGTATAAAATAAAAATAAATTGAAACTTTCAGAGGCAACGGCCAGAAATCTTCAGAAGCTTCTTCAGCAGTGAATAAAGTGTATCCGGCAGCCTGGGATGCGTCTGCGAAGAAGTGTAAAGCTTGCTTCAGATAGAATTGGAACAAAAACAATTGCCTGTATTTCAGTTATTTATTATTGAATTCAAGATTTTTTTTTATACAAATGTAGCGTTTTCTTCATACTTTTGAGAAATAATACGGATAAAATTATTCGTCACGGTTTCGAAGGAATTCTCGAATTTTTCCTGTAACACGGCTCATTAGGTGGCGCACACCTTCTTCGTCCATCGTTTTAGCTATCTTATTCCACCAGGTCTTCATCTGATTGATGTCTTTGAACTTTTCCCTTTGCCTTGAGTCTCCTCTTCATTATTGCCCGGTATTTCTCAATAGGGCGGAACTGGGGGCAGTTGGGTGGGTTAAGGTTTTTCGGAACAACCTGGACCCCTTTTTCTGCATTCCATTCTTGAACGACTTTGCTGTAATGATAGCTTGCCAAATCTGACCAAAACATTACGGGATGGTCGTGGGATCGAATGAACGGCAACATTCGTATTTGGAGACACTCTTTTGGTATAGTTCCGACGTCATTGTCTTATTTGTAACGAAAACTTTCGTTTTTTGCCACAGCTGCAAATGCCCTGCCAAATCATGAATTTTCGTGCAAATTTGTCGGCAAAAACAAATTTAAATGTGGCTGGAACATCCCCCCGAGCCGTTGCCAAGTAAAATTTTTGACCTGGGATTTGCCCGAAGTCAGCCTTGACATAGGTTTCATCGTCCATCAGAAGACACCCGTCGAACTTGGTCAGCACCTGGTCGTATAGCTTCCGAGCACGGATTTCGGCCACACTATTCTGTTTTATGGTCCGATTTGGCTGTTTGCTAGCTCGATACGACTTGATTCCTTCCCGGAGTCGAGTTCTCCTCACGGTACTATGGACAGCACCGAATTTTCTGGCCAAATCACGGTCCGACGGATTGGGATTCCTCTTAATCGTCTTCAAAATCTTACGACGCAGCTTCCGGTCGACAGTTCCACTCCGACGATTGGCTTGAGGCTTCCGAATCGTCGTCAATGTTTCCTTATACCGTTTGATAACGCGCCATACGGTATTTCTGGGCAATTTCAGCTGATTAGCTACCCTAGATGCAGACCACAATGGATTTTCCAAATAACTGTGCACAATTTTTTCCCTTCTTTCGGCTTCCATGTTGATTGTTTACAAAGTACAGTCGATTTGCGGAATGTCAAAAATACATACGTGAAGCTGACAAAATTCCAGACACGTGGGCGCCAAGAACTTTCAAATCCGTCCACCAGGAGCGCCACAATATGAGCAAAAGTTTGTTCCAATTCTAAATGAAGCAAGCCTTAGTTGGATTACGGATTGGGGATGGAATCTCCACCAGTCTGGAACGGGTTCATCCCAATCGCAGGAGAGTAGTCAAAGATGCTGGATGATAATTTTTGCTCGGACGACTATTGGATCAATAAGTCCTAAATGTTCGACAAGCTTGGTGGTATCGGAGAGGATAGGCCGCTTTGATGGAGGCGCATCTCTGTATCAGATGTGGGCATTGAAATGGAGAAAGTCGGCTTCAGGTTGCCAGATAATTCTCAGTGCTTAGATGGAATCGTCGGGGTTGAAGTGAAGAGCAAATTGTGTTTCAACTTGTTCATCGCTGAGACCTTGCAGCACCTTGAGCCCAGTTCAACGTCCACTTCCTTAATTCGAAACCTCCCGTCTTCAACAGTTAGTTCAACTCTGCAGGTTGAACAAAGCCCCTTTCGAGGTTCAAATGAACTCGGTGATTCACTCGATATCCACACACAGCACAGTCGGGTCAGTTGCCCCCGAAAGCTGTTCTTGTCTGTGATCTTCCATAGCTCTTTTTGGGAAACCGTTTCATATGCAGCTTTTAAACCGATGAATAGAAGATGCGTAGGGACTCTATATTCACGGCCTTTGAGAAGGATCTGTCGTAAAGTGAAGATTTGGGCCATTGTAGACCCTTCTTTGATTAACCCTTTCAGGTTTAATTTTTTCCAGGCGTTATCATGCAACACTTTGCTGTATTCTGATTAATTTAATTTTCAAAAACACAAGAGATGTTTGAAAAATGAAGGAAATGTTTTTTAAGAGTGTGCTGTACGACTAAGCTGGAGTTTAGAAATTGAGATCTACTATTGTTAAAGTGCAAAATTACGATTTATATTATTTTATATTACGTAAATGTCGTAGAACACCAACAAAATCTTGGGTTATTTATGACAAACAAACTGTCCTAGAGCTCAGAACTTAAGATCTACTGTTGTAAGAATAGGTTTATACACTATACAAAATTACGATGTGAATTCAAACATATTCAACGAATGTCCCGGGATACCAACAGATACTTTCAGATAATTTTGGGATATTCTATGTCGTCCAAACTATCCTGGAGTTCAGAACTTAAGATCAAACAGAGTTGTGATATGAATTCAATCAAACTAAATGATTGTTTTGCAGGACATTATGAGCTAATCTATGGATATTCTATGCCAAAACACCATCCTGGAGTTCATAAAATAAGATCTACTATTGCAACAGCAGCTGTATACACTGTATAAAGTAACGATGTGTATTCAATCATATTTACTATGAGATAATGTTGTACTGTATTCTATGCCATTCAAACTGTCCTGGAGTATTTCATTATATCTGTTGACCTTCCAAAAGACATGCTTAATTTGATCAAATACACAGTTTTACTCTATTTAGTTCAGAAAGCTACAGTTATAGCGGCAGATTTCTTTTCCAGACTCCAGGATCATTTGGAAAACTAGAACATCCGATGAACATCGTTTATTTTCTGTTGTTCTTCCAATATATGCAATGAATATAAATATGGATAGCTTTTTTTGTTACAACTTAAGGTCTATGTTCTGCTATCGAGGGAAGTTTTGATGACTTTGAACTGATGAGAAAATATGTTTGAAGACTTATTATTACTCGGTATTGGCTATGAATTACCATTACAACTGTTGCTTTTAAGTGCAGTAACGATATTCACCATGTAGGCCGGTTCGCCGTCCTGTTGAAAGATGTAATTATCCTTCCCATACAGGTCCCGAATTTCTGGGGCCTCAATCTTCTCCAACAACTCGTTCTTATGGTACGCGGCGTTGATTTTTACTGTTTTCTCGATAAACAACAGCGAGAGTTTCTCCCGCCTGGATACGAACCCCCAAACCATTGATGACGTGGCACTCTGGAACCACGGGATGTTTATGTGGCATGGAGGAATGCTGTCCAACGTCTGCAACCTCAGCCGATCATTTTGGACTTTGTGCGGTTGTTGCAAGACTAAGAGTTTTTCATCAGAAAACACGTAACACGAGAGGTACAATATTGGCTCTGTCCAGCCTCTTCTTCGTTGCAGTCCCCGTAACCGCGTGAACCTTGCGTGTCTTGTTCGGCTTATATCCAAGGTCCTTCGTCATGATGGTGTGAGCAGTACCGATCCGGATCGAGCAATTCATTTTTCGACGAACCCGCTACCTCACCATCTTGATGGCTGCTTATGTCCTCGTCGGCCGACCGGATCTCGTACGGTCCTTGACTTCCGTCTGTCGGTACCGACGGTTGGTGGTATAGATGAAATTCCACTTCAGCCTGTGGGATTTCAACTAACGGAATATGTCACCGGATCGCTCACCTCTTTCAAACAACTTTACTACGACGTCGGGGTACTACTTCATCGTGCGCAGTAGACAAACAACAAATGACAGGAAGTAGCCTATATAAGTAACTAAAGCTGACACCATTACCAATACACAGAATGTACATGGTGCCCACCTACACAACGATGAAAAGCTGTATTCAAGCTAATAGAATACCCTGTGCTGCACCATCCCAAGATTATCTTCAAACGTATTTTTACGTTCGAAAATATTCACTGAATATGCTTGAATACGTGACGTAACACTGTATAGCCTAAAAAGCTACGGTTACCACCTTAGACTTCAAGATCTGAACTCCAGTACAGTTTGGATTACCTAGAGGATCACAAAGTTATTAGTTAAAGAATGTTGGCTATCCATAAGAATCATTGAATCTGTTTGAACACATATCGTCGCCTTATACAGCCCAACAAACGACTGTTACAACTGTAGAACTTAAAGACTTATTGGGTGACCTAAAATATCCCAAACTTGTGATATTCTGTCGGTTGTCCTTTCACAATGTTCAATGAATATTGTTAAACGCATCTGTCGGCGCAGAAGCCGGCAAGCTGGCAACCGTGCCCATCGACCTTTATGATGCGAGGGCATCAGGCGTCAAAGCGGCGCCTTAGAACGTTGTGACAGATGTCATCGAGACAGGGACGACCTGTCAATAGGTGTTTCCGGAATATCCTTTGTCATTAGCAAGTCAAAGTAAAACAAAGATAGACGTGCAGTGAAAAATACATTTAAATTAAAAGTAAAGTCCGTGAAAATTGACTGAGTTAGGGTCTAGTCCTGTGTCCGGTCCATTTATCTCCAGTTTATCCTGAAAAGAAATCAACGTATATTCACATTAACACTTTAATTAACCAATTACTAAAAATAAATGTTTAGGCCTACGGAACAGACGAGGACCAAAACTCCACAAGGGTGCACATGTAGAAAAGCCCACTAAATTGTAGGTTAGGTAAAATCTAATGAGACATGTACTTACCATTGAAATTATTACAGTTGAAGCTTTTCGGAGAGGAGAGCTCTCAAAACGGGATCAATTTTTCATTGCGCCCTAACAACGGCAACAGCATCCCTTTGCATACATCAAAAACCTGCTGTAACAACTGTAGATCTTATATTTTGAACTCAAGGACAGTTTGGATTACCTAGATCATCCCAGTTTATCTCTTGATGTTTTTTTTTACCATCAACAAAATGGTTGAGTACGTAGCGTAACTTTATATAGCCAAGAAAGCTATAGCTACTACTGTAGATCTTAAGTTCTAAACTCAAGGACTATTTGGATGACGTAGGACATCACAAAATTATCAGATAATGACTGTTGACCTTCAAAAATGTTCGGTGAATATGTTTGAACACATATCGTAATGCTCTTTGTAGCTCTAGGAGCTACTATTACGATTGTAGATCTGAAGTTCTGAACTCTGTACGTTTTGGATAATCTAGAACATCCCAGCGAAAAACAAAAATGTTTAACGTTTATCAACCAGAATCTAATAACTTGTATGTATGTACCATTATGTACCATTATGTTAAACAACGCTTTCCACTATTAATAATGCATTTATTTTTTCTTTATGAACTCCTTCATATTCAAGATGTTCTAGGTCGTCAATTAGGCATTTAACTCATATTCTCGGATTTTCATTTTTTTCACTTTTTCCAGCTATAAAAATCAATATTTAACAAATTTGTCTTTGACAGTATACAGTTTTACTCAGTCTTTGTTTTTTCTACAGCCAATTTCCTTTTGAAGGGGTTAAGCCGGTTTGATAACTTCCCACGAATCTATTAGTTAGTGGTGAAAGTCGCTGCAGATTGCACTTTATACGCGGTTTTAAGTACGGTGAACGCACGATTGTTTTTGCAGTCCAGTTTGAGGCTCTTCTTGAAAATGGGACAGATAACTCCAACCTTCCACCCCTCCGTAATCGGTTCAGTGTCCCAAATCCTGGCTAACATTACAATGTAGGCTGCTGGCCAACTTATCCGGGCTTATCTGCTAAGTTCTGATTCGACACAACCTCTTCAAGTCGATTGGCTACTATTCAGCTGCTAGAGGGCAATCATTGATTTTCCTTCCCGTATTTTTTCCGTGTTCTACCTTTAACAGATTCCCAAAATCTGTTTTTCTAACAGTTTTCCCAAAATCTGAACCCCCAGAAATCATTCAACTTCATCCCGTCAGCAAAGTCACTGCCAACCATCAAAACCCACCAATAAACCGTTGGTATCTGCATGAACGGAGTTCATCTGCAAAGAATTTCCACCATGTTCAATATTCGACGACTGACAATTTCTCACATCATCATCTTGCGAAACAAAAAGAAAACCGTGCTCCTCCACCCCCGGCATTAACTTTCATTCTTTTGATTGAAACAGTTTTGATGAAATAGTCTCGCAGCCCGCCGACGAACAAAGCCAGATCATCATAAAAGAAATGCAGCCATCTCTATCTCTCCCTCGGTGATGCTTCTTCATTAGAGCCGGAGCCTGGTGAAGCCGAAAACGGACGAATTCCATTCCCATTTCCAACTGTGCCGTCACAACCCGGGGTGTCATAAAACCAGATGACATTCCTTAGGAGTTCTTTCATTGCTACTTCTGGTCCGGAGAGGACGACGAGGACGAGGACGACGCCGAGGACGACGCCGACGACGACTGGCTCTGCGTGCGGCTGCACTTTGCAATATTATTTCATTCCCGGCTACTGCGACTGACATCAGGGGTAAGTAAAACAGTACCGCAATATGTCCTGAACATCACCAGCTCTGCCCACTCCATCGTACGTTTCACTTTTATTCCGTTCAGTGCCGCTGCCATCGCTACACAGCCTCGGTACTGATCCTATTGTTAAACTGCAAAGACTTTGTCACATCTTAATCATTTCACCTCGCTTTTGATATGAAAAAAAAAGTGAAAAAATGTACTGCCTTCCCCTCGTTCTCCAGAGCTGATGAAGAACACTTCCCCATTCAGAGGTGTATGCATCTCTTTTTATCTGACGACGACGACGACGACAACTTCGAGAACGGCGAGGACGACAATGTTATGCCATGGAAGATAGGAAATGGGAAAAATTTAATCAAAGCTGCAAAAGAATTTTCCTACTATTGTACTTTGTGCCGGTTGTTTCCTTTTCACTTTTTTTTTGCTTGCACGGTGCAATATCTTTCATCCGTCCCAGTGTTCAGCAGGATCAACCTTGTTGTACATCTGCTGGGGGGAAATGTGAACATTTTCCTGTTTGATATTCTACTTGTGAGCTAACCAGCACTAGTGGAACAATTGTACGCACTTAGCCTTTATAACTTCGTCGTTCTTTGTACTGCGGCCGGATGAACTGTAAATGGTGCATGGAATTTAGAGTAGACGGACTAACGGTGCAGCTTTGAATAATAGGAATGATTAACCGATCAAATATGCACTTTTATACAATTGCGAACTCGATCCCGTCCATTAACAGTAGATGGCAGCACGTGGATAACGGAAGAACTACTTCTTCTGTTAACAGGTTTTTTAATACTTAGCGATTTTATTGTAAGCAAGGAGTGTATCGAAAATAAGCTATCCACACACTTTCTTTCAAATTATGTTGAAAACCGATATTTTATTCATACAAAACATTGATCCTTTATTGTACGAGGTTAAACTTGAACATAATGAAGACCGGATGAAATTTAAGTTATTCCTTCACGAATTTTCGAACTTTGGATCGAATGCTCTTCATCAAGTTCCGGACAAGTGTTGCATCGCATTTTTTGGACGCTTGAGCCCAAATATTTTTGAACTCCTGCATGTTCCTAGCTGCCTTACCAGTCTTCTTGAAGACCCTCTTCGCGATTGCCCAGTAACGTTCGATGGGTCGAAGCTGAGGGCAATTTGGTGGATTGATTTCGTCTCTTGATACGCTGGATCATTCCGACACACGTTCCTGCTTTTTTGGCCAAATCACGTATTGGCATTGCTTTGTTCGTCATGATTAGAGAAACAACTTTCTGCTCCAGTTTCGGGTTGGATGAACCGGGTCTTCAGCCTCTTCCTGGTAGCTCATCCAAAGAATAGTGTTCCCCAAACTTATTAATGATGGTTTTAACACTCGCATGATGAATTCCAAACCGCTTCGCCAATTTTCGCATAGTAATACCCTTCTCACTTAGCCATGTGTCCAGAAACTTAATTTTCACTTCCTTTTCAATACGCGACATTTTGAAAAAGCAGAATTTGAACCGCACAAACAAGTAAACAAAAGAAAGCTGACAGTCAAACGCACAGCATGCAGTGTTCAGAGCATAAAAAACTATCACAAATACATGCGTACAACGCAAATGTATGTGGATAGCTTATATTCGATACACTCCTTAAGCAATGGTTTATGATTCTCATAAATCATGAAGCCTGTCCACATCCAATTTCGGACACCAAAATAATAGCAGCAAAATAAAATTTTCATATAATTCTACAAAATCGATTGTTTTTTTCACAATAATCGAGTTATAACTACATAAGAGAAAGTTGTTTAAGATGTTATTCCTTCTTTCTGTTAAATTCGTGAGCTTTCTGTGGTACACCAACCATCAGATCCCGTACGGTATCCTCAGATACGCCCATCTTCGAAATCATCGGTACCATTTGCTTTATTCTTAGTTTCAAAAAGTTTCCGCTAAACTAGAGCCCAGTACTTCTATATTGGGCGAAGTTCTGGACAGTTTGGTGGATTGGTTGTTTTTGGCACGTATTTGACCTCAGGTACCTTATACCGTTCCAGGTTGAATTTCGCATAGCGACAAGAAGCCAAACCAAGCCAAACCTTCTTTGTCCAGAAATGCTCCATCTCCGTTAATTTATTAACATTCATATAGCAGACAAACAGACATAACACATCGAACATAATACTTGCAGTTTCTTCATCGGTTACCCATTATACGGTCAATTCAAATGTTTCTTAGTTGGTAATATCGCCACAGGTAGTACGTATAGCCGATTTTCGTTTGACGTTAACACACTTATGCCATCTGTTCATCCATCACAGTGTGCTCAACAGATGGCACAGGTGTGTCAGTGATCATGATTTGTAGTGAACAATGTTCGATGTGTTATGACTGTTTGTCTGTCATATGAATATTAATAAATTAACGGAGATGGAGTAACATAAAAATATAAACATTTTCATAAAAAAAAGAGTTGTTACGGTCTTTGGTTATAATTTTTGATGCTGCTGATCGAAAATTATGCAGAAAAAATGCAAAACTACCAAATTTAAAAAGATTATTTCCCTAAAGGGGACAAAAGGGGACAAACAATTTTGCATAGATCTTGTAGATGGACGTTTGTACTTTCAGTTCACGTACTCTGTGTTTGCAAATATTTGCAAATAAAGGAATAATATATCTTGCAAAAACGTATATTTGTTTACACTTCAACTTCTACAACTTTTATAACACAATAACTAGCAACTATCTTGTATCTTCAAAATGTGCGTCATTTTATATCCTAAAAGTCATCTCTGCAGAGTTTTCAAATTCAAATTGAAATAAAAAAGTTAAAGCAAAAAACTGATTTCTTAAGTCCCACCCTAAGGAAAGTCAGAAAAACTGTTATAAAACGATACGTAGATGAGATAGAGTTAAAAAATTATCAGCAAAGTTTCATTAAATTAAAATATCTACAATTCTGTCGCAGCAAAAAAATCCTCTAAATCATAAGAATAAAAAGTTGAAATTTTTATTATGAACATAAGAGGACCACCCTAGTCACAACTCAAACAAAAAGATAGATTTTATTTAAAAACTTTAATCTCTTCAAGACATCATCTATCTAAAGTTAATGGTTCTCGAGTTATCGATTTTGTCGCAAAATTTGTCCCTTCGGACCATAGTGCCATCTGTCGGGAGCATACTTTTTGATTTGTTCAACTTCCACCCTTCCGATCCACAGTCAAGCGTTGGTCAAAAGATTTGCAAACACATAACATCGTAATTTTCGGTAGTTTATTTCTTGAGATCGCGTACCGATAAATTCGGATTTTGTTGCCTTTCGTACAAATTACGTTTGCGTACTTTCCTTGATTTGAAGCAAGTTAACTGAATGTAACAAGAATTTTAACATGTTGTACCATGAACTAACGTGGAGAGTTTCTGCTATCATGGTAGTGAAACGTTTCAGCGACTCGTGAAATTATACAAAATTTAATGTACGGGATACGAAATATAAAACCGGATCAACTCCGGAGTGAGTAGATCAAAACTACAAAAAACTTAATTTGTGTTATTTCACCTCGCTAAAAGTTAGTTTTCTTCCTCCTGTACAGAAAATCTTCCTTGCAAAATGCATTATTTAGCGATTTCAACCTGTAGCTTCATAATGCGATTTTAATCTGTTTGTAATGTTGATTTCAATCTGTAGTGTAGAGTTATAATAATAGTTGTACGTGTAAGCAATACCAATAAAAATTTATGTTACTCACGTATCAAATGTTTTACTTCACTGAATAACTAATAGACTTTACTTAAGCTGCAAAAAATACACTGTATACTTCTATTTTCCTGAACTTGTTTTCCTTTTACCACTTCCCTCCAGTTATGGTTTATTTCCGACTTCTCTCAAGTTGACGTTTCGTTTCGCTCCGAATTTCGCTCTCCGACAGTGTGCTCAGCGGTGTTGTTTCCAACATTTACACTGGAAAAAAAAGTATCTAAAATTTACCGTAGACAGGTTTAATAGTTAGATGTCATCTAGGTATAATAATTCTGTCAAATTTTATCTTGTTTGATGTTTTCAATTTAAGGGGATCCTCCCCTGGATTTGGGCAAAACTAAAGCAAAGTTTGTATATTTTTGTGGGAGATTGCAGAGACGTACGAACTTTTGGTTATGACGAATCAATTTGATTGCTATTCAAAACTACAAAAAGATAAAATAAATGTAAAAATTCAAAATGGCGGCTACAAAATGGCGATTTTCGTAAACCTCTGCTCGCAAAACATGGGGTGACAACTTCAAGTCTGCAGCCTCTTGTAGAGGACAAAAATCAAATCTTGTTATCATTTCTGAAAGATAATGATATTTTCTACGGCCTGAACTAAATTTCAGACAATTTAAACTTAAACTCATTGCAAAGTGATCATTTGAACTGAAAAGTTTAATTTTTTGCTCCTTTTTTCCATTTCAACCGTGTTTGAAAATTATAAATAATTAATTATAAATGCAAATGTTTAGTTCAAGCCGTACAAAAAATTATAACATTTCAAACAGTTATTTGATGGAGGGAATCGGATTAATAGATCAAGCCCGGGGCTTGAGGTTAGATTGAAAATCATGAATTCGAGAAATCCTTATTTTGTATCCGCCATTTTGAATTTTCACAATTTTCGTATCTCTTTGAAATTTTGAATAACTATCAAATTTAATCGTTGAAACCGGAAGTTCGTACGCCTTTTCATTCTCCCACACACAAAAAAAAACTTTGCCTTATTTTTGCCCAAATCCCCGGGGAAGGTCCCCTTAAAGCTCATCCATCTAATATCTGGATGCAAGTTCTGTCTCGGGATTATTTGATGAATTACAAATTTTGAGCTGCCCAAATATTCATTTTTTTATTGCACTTTCTTGGCAGTCAGTTTATTTCCATTGTGGTTTTGTTGGAATAACAAACTCTTCTTGAAATACCTCTCATCATTTTTTTCAGCTTTATTATGGTAATCAGCTTTCTGTGCTGGTTTATCAACTTGAAACCTCACAACTCCTTTTGGATACTCAAGTTCACAAGTTGATTTTTAGACTCTGTTTTACTACAAAAGTTAGTATCAATGGATGCAGTGCACACTAGCTGACGTTTTCAGGACTTTTCTTCATAGATTATTTAGTTCATGATGATTTGATTAGTGTTTTTTTTTTGCTTATCACGACTACAGTTTGCGGATCTGGGCACGGATTTATTTCCGTGTAGTGTTTAACTCCTCCAACATAAAAAAACGACAAACTGTCGGCTCTTACTTTATTCATTTACCAATTTATTCCACCATTCCTTCAACTCTGCTGCATCCCGTGTCACTTCTCCAGTCTTTATCAGCTTCCTATTAGCAACTGCGCGGTACCATGGTTGTCGCGATTTCACTGAAAAGTCTCTTCACTGCAGCGGAAGCTAGTCAAATCTAACCAAAACTTTACAGGACCTTTGTGTGATTTGAGAAATGGTAAAATGCGTTCTTGGTACTTGGTAAGAACCTCTCCATACAACTTCCGAGCGCGTGTTTTGGCCATTCAGTTCCGTTTTTCAGTTCCTTGGTCAGATTCCTGGTCTAAAAGTTTTAGCTTTATCCCTCCACATATTCCCCTGGATTGGCTGTTTAAGAGACGATAAAAGTGTCAGAAGAGCTTTCTTGGGTGTGAAAGGCTCTTCATCCATCGATCCCTTTGCACTTGGCGTCCTTATGATCAACAAGCGATGGAAGGGAAGTGTTGATTATATGTCTACTTAAGAAGATGCTGAGAACTCATCTTCATAGATATCTGCTGTTGGAAGTTGGATGGGATTGTGTGGGAGGCTTTCCTTGGTGCGAAAGCATATGTAATTTTTTATTTAAGTCAAGGGGAGTGATGCCTTAAAAGTTCGTCAATAAATTTGGATGTTTCTTGCTAATGATTCGAAAATATGTTAACAAAACTGGAGAATGCTGCATTGGAGCAGTCTGAACTATGAATTTTGACAAGTTAAACAAGTTTTGAGTATTGCGAAGCCACGCAGTGTTGGAAATTTGGTAGAAAAACGGTATACAGCAAAACGTTTGTGTTTGGGTGTTTTTGCTCAAGATTTTTCCTCAAGTCAGTCTGAATCCAAAGTGTTAATCGAAGGTCTGCTAGTAGAAGAAGGTAATCTTCCGCGTAGTGAATGTTATCACCGTGAGTGAAAAAGAGCAAGATAATTTGTATACGTTAGCCAATCCATCTACCAAAGGTTGACCAGTTGGCACGGCATGAGATCAGCATGGTCAATGGATTTTGATGCGTGGGTGACCGCTTATGTGCATGCTCCAAGCGAATTAGAAGCGTCTCGTTGGTATCGAGCACTGTTGAGGAAATCAAACCTAAAATATCGGTGCGCTTGTCTTATTTTTCTTTCTCTATTTGTGGTCGGTTAAGACACCGGAGATCTGTAAATCTGTAGATAATTAGGGGCAAGGATAGTTAGATGAAATCTTACGGAAAATCTTGATGAGTCGATGATCCTGCTCCTGGAGCTGTATTGCGAACACAACCGATAATTGGACTAGACTTCATAGAAAACGGCCGACAGTTCGACAGTTATTATTACTTTACCGGGCATCAGTAATTCAGATTCCGTTTTACGTTTTGTTTATTTAAGTGCTTACCGTATTCAGTGATTGTTTGTTTTTACCGTATGAATTGTATTTTTTTCTACCGAATACGGTAAATATAATACAACATAACAGATCACCCAGTAAAGTGTTCCAAAATTACGGTAAAATTATTTATATTGACCGAAATATTTTGTCATTTTTTAAACGGAAGAGCAAAATCGAATTTATGTGTGTACATATGAATATACATATGCTTTCTTGCTAAGGAAAGCCTCTCGAATAAGTTCATCAAATTTCCATCTCTAGATGTCTATGAAGTTAGCATGAGTTATCTGCATCTTCTTAAGTAGACATCTAATCAACACTTCCCTTCCTTCTTTTGCTGACCAGAGGGAGTATCCAGGTGTTGTACAAAGATCGATGGGTAAAGAGCCTCTCATACCCAAGGCAGCTCTTACGGCGCTTCCATCGTCTCTACGACAGCCAACCTAGGATGTGTATGGTCGAAAAATGCTATGCTGTACTATGCTATGCCATACAGGTCAATGGAAGTGACGAAGCTAAGAAAATTAATGCATTCGTTGTTCACTTTTCTGGGCTGGAACACAGGAGTTTCCTACTTGTGTAAAGGGTATTCTTACGTTAGAACTTGTTTGTCTGTTAATTCATGAGCAATAACTCTTTTCCCAGCATTTTATGGCTTATGGTTATAGCACCGACACAAAGCTCACACACAGACATACCGTTCAAATTTTCACTTTATAATTGATAGCATTGAATAGAACATTTACTTTAGATTCGATTTTTTCTATGCACCCCGACCTTACAACTGTTTGAAAAATTGATAATTGTCTTGACGCTTATTGCTGAAAGTGCTGGGAACCCAAACAAACTTCAAAGATATTCAATAGATAAAAAGGCAAGTTTCAATATTTTATTTGTGGAATGGTCATATCTGTTCAATATAGTTCAACTTTGATTAAAATTGATTTCAAATAAAATACCGGAAGTATCACTTACCAATATCGGGCTGGAATTTTAAAATCACGCTCATTCTCTCATTTCTATATATGTAAATACTGACTTCTAAACGCATGTGCACACAAACATACAGCGAGTGAAGTTGACAAGATAGTAGGTCAATCCCTGCACGACAGTTGCCGGATCAGTGAAAAGATTCCTGGTCTAAAAGTTTTTTTTTGTAAAAAAAACAAAAGAATTTTCTACTCCTTGGGCATAGGATGTTATCCAACTTTTCGCACTATCAAATAAATGCATTAATGCTACTGAAATCGAATCATCTCATTATATATCTTTGATATCGCCTTTCACAAACTTAAGTAAGAGCGGGCAATGAGCTTATAGCATAGAGAACAGACATTGATGTCCATATACCTTTTTTTGAAAAACGTGTGTAAAAGTAAATATGGGCAGCTGGTATAAAGAGCAATTGCAGAGAAAAACAAACAAAACTTTTCAGGTAATGTGCCAGGCTTTTAATTGATAAACATTGACATGACAGTTATGGCACAACTGCAGCGCCGCCTACCAGGAGCATAACGACATACATTTGAAATGGCGGTTTAAAGTTTTACACAAGTAGCTGACCGAAGATGAACGTCTGTTCTCTGTGCTTATAGCAATAAGCAATTCTATTTCAAAAAAAAATATTGGTTGAAATCTCATTAGAAGATGTACCCAAATAACAAATGAATCCTCAGTTTTAGAATAACGGCATTGCACACAAACAAACCGTGTAACTCGTTTTCTACCCGCTTGGTACAATTGCCATTTTTTTGCAGTTAGTGCATTTTTTTAAATTTCTCATTATAATTCTCAGTGCAATTAAAGATTGTGTTTTCAATCTAAAGAAGAGATAGTGCAGTTTTTGCATCACACGAAAATGTAGAAAACCTCATAGGGAAGGTCCATTAATTATGTCTCGCAGTAAGGGGGGAGGGGGGGTGTTGGGAAAACGTGACGATCTATACAAAAAAAATTGAAGGTCCATACAAAAAACGTGACAAGGGGGGGAGGGGGGTGGTTGTAAAAAGTCAATTTTTGCGTGACGTAATTAATGGACGTTCCCATTTGACAATTCTGTACCGTTTTCTCCAAGCAACAACAAATTTTTGCTGCCTTCAGCCTATGGTTTAAAAACTTTCGTGACATAGAATTATGTCGCCTAGAATTTCGATGATTGCTGGCTTATTACTGCATACATATGATGTTTATAATATGGAATCAAATCATAAGAATGGATACTAATAACTCATTAAAAATATAACCAAATAAGTGCATTTTTTTCAGCTGCTAAATTCACCGTACGGAGGATAACATCAAGCAAGATCCAAAATCATTTTGGTCGTTCGTGAGAAGTCGTAAGCAGACTAATGGAATTCCTCATCATGTTTTTTACAACGATACTACAGCCGATACTCCGCTCAAATCAGCCAACTCGTTCTCGTCATTCTTTCGAAGTGTGCTAAGTAATAGCCGATCGCCTTCGTCTGAAGCGTACTTGGACAGTTTGCCTCGGTATAATCTGAACATGGCGTTACTGAATTTCTCTCCGGGGGATGTGATCAGCAAGCTACAAGGGATAGATGCTTCCAAAGGAGCTGGTCCTGATCATCTCTCTCCGCTTCTTATAAAAAACTGTGCTCACTCGCTCACTGTACCTGCATCAATACTGTTTAATCGTTCCTTGGCGGATGGTATTTTTCCTAGTGCTTTGAAAATAGCAGCGATTTCTACCATACATAAAACGGGCAGCATACACAACATAGAGTATTACCGTGGCATCTCTATTTTGAGTTGCTTGCCGAAAGTATTTTAAAGCCTTATCCACAGATTCACTGTTTGAAACTGTCGGCAGAAATAGAGAGAATTTTTTCTCTTTCTGTACACATAAAGTGTTGGTGATATGCGGGCCTCAAATTTCGCAGCAGGTGACTGTTTTGTATAACAAATACCATTTACCTCTGAGCACAATAACTCAAAGTAAATATTTCCAATTGGCAATTGACAAGCCCTTTTGCACAGCTTTTTTGTGTGGACATGCACACCCTCAGTTCATCAAGCGTTCATCCCTGCATGTTCATCGATTACTGCCATCGCTTCAACGTATCACACGAACAACGCCCGATAGCTATAGACCAATAACTTTTTTATTTGTGTATGTGTGTATGTGTTCAGCTTGACTTTTGGGTATTGTTTTTGTGTGTTTATGGTAGCCTTAGTGATTGAGCGTCAAAGGCTCTCAGATTTTACACAAAACCATATGACATGAGTTAGTATCTAAGACATGGATGATTTTTCAAAGGATGACATACGTTCGCCATTCGATGTTGGAGTTAAGGATAAGAATTCCAGATTACAAGCTTTTAGTAGATTTAAACTCCTGGATCACTTTCCATCACTATACAGTAAACATATATATAAAATAAATGCCGTTCAAATATGACAAGAGAACTAACAAAAATCTCAATTTTCAAATTTCTACCACTTTAAGCCTATGAGTTGATACACAAGAAAATATTTTGTTTTTGTTAAGAAATTTTCCATGAAATGGGTCATAGTTTTTCCGAATTTTTTTTGAAATTTTCCTCCACAGTGCAAATTTTTTTCAGACTTTAAAAAAAATCGCTATGATTTGGAATTTTTTTTTTTGTTCGACAATGCTCCCTTCTTGAGTTTTAGATTTTTGAAATTTTGAAATTCTAATTTTTCAAATTAGATAATTTTAAATGCAATTCGTATGAATGTCTTTTAGTTTTTCAAACATTAGTCGAGAACAAAAAAACAGCCCAAAACTTTCACTATTTGAAGTTTAGGTTCTGATAGACAGGAAAATTTAATTTGTTAATTTTCATGATATCAAAGTTCTTCTGACCTCAAAGGTTTCCTCCACCGTGAAATTTTTCGTAAGATAAACTGCATCGCCATCTCTGCGGAAAGATCATGACCTTGTATGCTATTGTCAAAAGAAGACAAATGACAGTCTAAGAAACTTTGCAGAAAACGACAACTTTGCATTTTTGCAAAAATAGACTTCAACTCTTCGACAATATCTAGAACTAATATCATAACCTCACAAGACACAATGACATACTGAGAATATTTGCCGAAGGCGACAACTCTCTAGCGCTTCATTTGGCAAAGATAGACTGCAGCGCTATCTCTGTGGCAAAACTACACAGCACTAATACGAATTAATACGATAATGTCAAAAAACGACAAATGACATAATGAGAAACCATTGTCAAAAACGAAATCTCTCTACAACTAGTCTGGAATGTTCTGTATGCAATTTTGTGCATCGGGGAGGATGGTACAGAACGCACCGTTTAAGCAACATCGTTAATAACTAGGGAATGGAAGCTGAAATTTACGAATAAGTTATTGAGTATGGTGCATTACGATGTTTTCGTTTTAGATCAAATGTGATTTAAATTCAAAACGATGATTATTCATGATTTTTTAAACCTTTTCCAATTTGATCCCAAAACGACACCGGGGTAAAACGCTTGTTTAATTTCTCAATATGCACCCCAAAATTGGGGTAAAACGCACCACATTATTGGGATAGCATGCACCGCTTGTAAAAAGTAAAAACACGGCTATGAAAAACTACTCATTAGAGGTGTAAAGTTGAAACTTTACACTTTACAGTTGCTCTGTTTGGTACTCAAGCAGCCTATGGGTATAGAATAAAGACGTTGCGTAAAACGTTGTGATATGTTGCCAACTCCTCATTACATACACGCTTAGAATAAAGTACCCAAAGGAGCAGTTAAGTGTGGGAAGCACGTTGGTTATAATTGTGTTTATCTACCATTGGGTTCAAATAACTTACTTGTGAATAGAATTTTACCAGAAGTAAGTTATTTATACCCAACGTTGGCTTCATATACTTAACCGCTCCACTGGGTATTTTTTTCTTAGCGTGTTGACGTATACATAACGCCACGGTGCGTTCTGCCCCAGTTTTAGTTTTGCATGGTTTTGTCTGATTATTCTGAAAATACGTGAAATTATAGTGAAGTTTTGATACTATCTTGAAGTTTTGTGGTGTGCAATACACGGTAGTTCAATAAGTTCGAACGATTTTCATCATTGCGTAGGTATGCGCCATGTACATATTCTGCATTGGTATTGGTGTCAGCTTTAGCTTCATTCATACGCTACCGAATGTGCGCGGTGTTGACATTCTGTTAGTTGTTGTTCGTTTGTTACGCGCGATGAAAGAGTATCGGGACTTCGTAATTAAGCGTTTTTGAACGGTGAGCGACCCGGCGATATATTCCGGCTGCTGAAATCGCATGGGGTCAAGCGGAACTTTGTCTACACGACCATCAGGCGATACCGGGAGACGTCCTCGACCAATGACCGTGCGAGATCCGGTCGGCCGCGTTCAGCGAGGACGCCACAGGTCATCAAGATCGTGAGGAGCGAATTCGGCGCAAAAAGAACCGCTCAATCCGGAAAACGGCTGCAGATCTCAACGTTTCCATTGGAACCGCTCACACCATACTCACCAAGGACCTTGGTTTCAGGCCTTACAAAAAACGTAAGGTCCGATGGCGTTTCGGAGGCTACCAGCAAAAAGCGGTTGGATCGAGCTAAGAGGATCCTCTCGGCACGCTGGTCAGGAGTTTGTTTTTCGGACGAGAAACTGTTCGTGCTGCAGCAGCCGCACGATGTGCAAAATGACCGGGTGTGGGCGCCATCGAGGGACAGCATTCCTGAATCCAATATAAACATCCCTCGGTTCCAAAGTGCCGCGTCGGTGATGGTTTGGGGGCGGTATGCAAACGTGGTAAGCTACCCTTGGTGTTTATTGAAAAAACGTCAAAATCAACGCGGCGTACTACAAAACTGAGGTTTTGGAAAAGGTTGTTGCCCCCAGTCTCCGAAGCCTCTACGGCGATGAGCACTACGTGTTCCAGCAGGACGGTGCACCAGCCCATACGGCAAATGTGGTTCAAGCCTGGTGTCGGGACAATTTAACCGACTTTCTGGACAAAACTTTGTGGCCTCCCAGCTCCCCGGACTTGAATCCTCTCGACTTTTTTGTTTGGTCCTATATGATGGCGAAGCTGAACGAATACAAGGTCAGCACTTTGGATCATTTCAAGACGGTAATTCTCAAAATCTGGGACGAAATGCCCATGCAGTCCGTGCGTGCCGCTGCGACGCGTTCGAGAAACGTTTGAAGCTCGTTAAGGAGTACAAAGGGGGTCATTCCAAGAGAAATGTTGTAAACGTTCCTTGTAAACATAGCTTTCAATAACATAAATCCAAAAAATAAAAAACATGTTTTCATTTTTTAACAAATTTTGAAAGTGTATCCGAACTTATTGAACTACCGTGTACATGTGAAGTGAATTTATTATAAACCATGGATATTAACGCGTGGTAAAAGCTTATTTGATTAACTCTATTATTTACATGTGAGGTACAGTCGGGACAAATTCTTCAATTTTGATCCTATTTTGGTGTATTTAGTGCCTTGTTGTACTACAAAATTATCAGTTATGCTGTTTCATTTAAGAATTGAAAAAGTCTCATTCCATTAAAGCAATAGCTTTGAAGATTTCAGTATATTTACTGAGTGATTCTACCCCACCAGTGCGTTTTGTACTGTTCTCTCCTACATCAAAATCAAATCATCCTTCCTTTTGTAGCAGATTTCCGGTGGCCATTTTTACTGAAGCAAGATTTTTCCACCACCAATGCATTTTTGAGACCATAACCTTTCAAATGGGTTCAAATTGTACAAACATTGCACATTGGTCCGAAAGGGCGATTTTCAGGAATAAAATAAAAAGTGCACTTAGATGACGTGTAATCGATTTGGTGTCTTTAAAGAAGTTTTTGATAAGATTAAGGCGCACCTGAAAAAGGGGTCGTCCATAAACTGCGTTCATCGGGGCACGATTTATTTTTTTAAACTTTTTTGTGTGACGTTTTAGGCTTTTGAAACATTCTACAAAATTGTAGAACTCACAATTTACATAAACTTTACATAAAACACCAACTTGATATCTTGTTTTTTTATTGAGATATGAAGCAATTTATATGGGAACCCCTTTAAAATCGGTTTTTTAGCTCAACTTCTTTCTTTGATTTTCTCGGTCTATTATGTTCTAAAAAGTTTTTCTTTTATTTAAACACACAACTTTTACGAAGACAGCAATACGCTATCTTTTAGAACTGAAATGATACAAGCATTTTGTTGTTCAAAATAGCCAATTTCCAAGAGTTATATCTAAAATGGCGCAAACATTTTGGAAATAAAATTACATGACATTATGGTAAATATTTGACTTAACATTTAAATGTTTTAATATATGGGAGTAATTGATAATTACTAAGTGGGCATGTATCAGAAGTGTGGTTTTCGGTAAAATACAGTCTTCAATGAGCTTTTCAATTATAATTTCTTACTTTGAGTTTTTCCGCGGCATTTATGGTGAAGAAAGTTTTTCTTTTCACGAAACACACAAAGTTTTGGATGATGGCTGTACTCTAGCCTTTAAATTTGAAAGATTTCAACAATAACAATGAAGGCAGGCGACATGCGACATACTTTATGTTGAGGAAATCAAGTAAGCCATGGAATCGCAGGAAGAGAAAATAATTCACTATCCTAACAATCGTTGCTGAGTACGGTAATAAAAAACAATAATTATCAGTCGGAAAAGTTTTTAAAGAAAACTTCAAGCCGAAGAAATAAGCAGCTACAAAAGAACGAAAACAATTTGTCAAGCAAACCATCTGAACAATTGTTTCCTCTGGCTTGGTGAGTTCCCTTTCGGAAGCCGAAACTGAACACTATGATTGCGAATGATTTTTTTATAGACAATGTCCATCACAATATCCAATATCCAGAAAGCGTTCAATTTCTGGATATTGGATATTATAATGGATCATTTCTATAAAAAATCATTCATAATCATAGTTTTCAGTTTCAGCTTCCAGAAGGGCACTCGCCTAGACAGAGGACCAATTGTTCAGATGGTTTCCGACCAGAAGCGTATAACACTAAAAATAACAAAATTATAACAAACCTTGTTACGACTTTATGATTATGATATAAATTTGTTAAAAAAATTCATCTGGATAATTGTAAAACATACTTATAACAAACTTTGATTTAACTGCCCAGGGAGGCTATATGCTGCGTAAAGAAAGTGAATTAATTTTAGCACTAGCTGATATGATTTTGCTACATCGTAACAAAACTGTTACAAAATTTGTTTTGTTTATGTTATATGTATATCATAGTTTGCTATAATTTTGTTATATCTAGAGTATCTTTTGTTAGAATTTCAGTTATTTTAACAACATCCGCGATCTAAATTCTAACAACCTCTGTTATAGAAAACAGCGTAACTGAATAACCAAAACTTGAAATAATTTTGTTATTTGCTGTTGGTTAGAGTTGCTTGTAGATTGTTTTCGTTCTTTGTAACTATTTATTTCTTCGGCATGAAGTTTTGTTTAGACACTTTTCCGATTGATAATTATTGTTTTTATTACCGTACTCAGCAACGATTAGGATAGTTAATTATTTTCTCTTCACTGCATTCCATAGCTCCTTATTTCCTCGACATCATGTATGTCAGCATGTCGCCTCCCTTCATTGTTATTGATGAAATCTTTTTCAAATTTAAAGGCTTAAATGCAACCATCTATCCAAACTTTATTAGTGTTTCCGTGAAGAAGAGCTTTCTTCACCATAGAATGCCGCGGAAAACTCAAGTAAAAATTATAATTGAAAAGCTTCATTGAACTGTATTTTACCGAAAACCATACTTCTTTGATACATGCCTACACTATAATTATCAATTCCCCATATATTAAAACATTTAAATGTGAAGTCCAAATATTTACCCATATATATGCATATTTATTTCCAAAATCTTCTCATTTGAATATACCTTGAAGTAGCATATTTGTGCAACAACACGCAGCTATCATTTCAATTCTAAAGATAACATACTGTCTTCCTAAAGTGTTGTCTTTAAATAAAGAGAAAACTTTGACATATGCGTAGAAAAATCGAAAGAAATTGACTAAAACGATTGCAGAGTTCTACAAGTGCTTCATATCTCAATAAAACACATCTGTAAGATACAAGTTAGTTTTATGTAAAGTTTATGGAAAGTATGAGTTCCGATTGTAAATCTTTCAAAAGCTCAAGAACATCACTACAAAAAAAATAAATCGTACTGACGACTGAGTTATCGGACGATCTTCCAGGCGCTGTAATCTTATCAAAAACTGCTGAAACGCAAGTCGATAACGCGTGCATCTAACTTCCTTTTTGTTTATTCCTGAAATGCCCTCGGACCAATACATACATGACTAGGTTGAAATGTCAAGATAAGCATAAAGGTAGTTGGAATTCAATGGAAAAATAAACTAATTTTTCTTCTCATTTCTAGTTACAGGTATTCCACTAAACAGCTCACACTTTCTACGACCCGAGGGGGCAGGTTAAGGTTAAATAACATATAACGGCGAAAAGGACGGACCATCAGGGCACCCAAGTGATACGATTTGGATAAGGATTTGGATTTGGAGCATGGGACTGCCTCCTCCCTATTGTTGACATTTTGCGTAACGAGGGTGGGATCTTCGACCCCATCTATTTGGTTTATTCTGTCAGTCGAGGGTTTGATTTTAGTGCTGTCAGTGTAAACTTGTTTTGGAAGAAGATTCTCTTTCCTATATTCGCGGGTTTCACGGAAGTGTCTATGCTTATGGGCCAGCCCAAACCTTTTTGGCCCTTCATACAGGAGATTGATGGTCACAAACAACAATAGCATCCTTCAAATCGTTTTTTCAGATTATATCAGGAATCAGGAAAGTAACCTTACTACAATAGATAGTAGTATTACATTATCATCAAGTTTAATATAGTTCAGAAGACAATCATCTGTATAAGCAATTAAATTAAATCAAGATTGTTAAATCGTCAAATTTAAGTCATTCAAATAAATTGACGTTGTCAATAAATCGTCATCCGATTATTGTTCACCGTT